>JAJMAV010000176.1:0-15430 GCA_030565045.1 Starmera caribaea | reverse complement strand
TAATATTATATATTAATAAGCAATTATGCTATACAATATGTAATTAATAGTTTGAGTGTATAAGGTAACCCTACCAAAGAGGGCGATGAAGATTTTTTTTTCTCTTCAAATTTGTCTAAAAACTTCAAATAACTTTACCAGAATAGGCAAGAACCAAGTAGTAAGCCTGTAAGGTCGCGTTGCTTTGCTTTTGTTGACACTTCCTGACACACACACGCTCAAATTGCTTCTCACAGCTCTAAATTTAAAGTGATACTTGCTGTAACAGGTCTAGTGCCCACTCTTGCTGTCAGTGTTCAAAGTTCAAAATTCAAAACTGAACAAACTACATACATGATTAGAAGTTGAAACTTGTTAGTAGTAATATAAATCAATTAGTTTCAAATTTTGACCTGTACAAAACAACTAGTCTCATCACCACATTCACTAGTGTTGTCATTCTGTCTCCGGCTGCTCTTTCCACGGTCCACACGCTGCTCAGTCTTCAAGTTACAAGTCAAACAAGTTACAACTTTTTGAACTGCAAAACCAGCTTAACAGCCTGCTAAGACTTTTACAGTTGAAAAATTATTAATTTTAATAACTGTTCAATTATAGCCTTGAATTCAACACATTCTTGCTAAATTCCAAATTCACAACTTACATATATATAAAAGAGATTGTTTCACACCCTTGCAGTCCACTTCAATTCATCAGACTCTTCTCAAAACACATTACTCAACCACAAGATGAAATTATCTTCTCTAATACTCACATCGCTAATTACCGCCACTACTGCCATTGCTAAAAACGTTGTTAGTTTGAACTTTGATGTCACCAAAGGTGATTCTTTTGAAAGCTCCTCAAGCTCCAAAAAAGCTCAGCTGGTTAAAAGAGATAATGTCGATGGAACAATCGACGTTGAAATCATCAATGAATCCAATTTTTATTCAATTTCTTTATTAATTGGTGATCCTGGTCAAAATGTCACTGTTCTTGTTGACACAGGTTCTTCTGATTTATGGATCACAGGTAACAACAACCCATACTGTACCTCTTCTTCATCTGGGTTCAATAATAAATACAGAGTCTTAGAACCTCCTTCACCTCAAGAAATATTGAGTGATTTTGCCCATTCAAATTTAAATAAAAGAGATGATGGCAACGATGATGATGGTGGATTTTTCGGAACTGAAACTTTAGGATGGATCGGTTCAACAAGAACTACTGATTCGTCATCTTCTAGAGCTACTATAGACTGTTCTCAATATGGAACTTTTGATCCTTCAAAATCATCTTCTTTCATTTCTAATAATACCGAGTTTTATATTTTTTATGGTGATAACTCTTTTGCTTATGGTACTTGGGGTTATGATACAGTCACTTTAGATGGTCTCATTGTTAAAGACTTTTCATTTGCAGTAGCAAATCAAACAAATTCTACAGTTGGTGTTTTAGGTATCGGTTTTGAAGGTTTGGAAACTACTTATAGTGGCTCTTATGCTAATAGTGTTGGGTCTTACACTTATGCTAACTTACCTGTCAAACTGGTTCAAGATGGTTTGATTGACAAACCTGTCTACTCTTTATTTTTGAACTCTCCAAATGCAAAATCCGGGTCTGTTTTATTTGGTGGTGTTGATCATGCTAAATACAACGGTACTTTAACCACGGTTCCAATCATCAACACATTACAAAACAGAGGCTATAATAACCCAATCAAAATTCAAATCACTGTCAGTGGATTAGGCATTGACAGTGCTCAAAGTGAAAAAACCATCAACACCAATAATTATCCAGCTTTATTAGATTCAGGAACCACTTTGACATATATGCCTGATTCAGTTATTGCACAAATTGCCAATGGAGTTGGTGCTTCTTACAGTAACAGATTGGGTTATTATACCATGTCTTGTTCTGAAGGTAATAATTATAATTTGGTTTATAACTTCCAAGGAAAATTAATTTATGTTCCAGTTGAAAACATTTTATTGCAACTAACCACAGGCGGAGACACGTGTGTTTTGGGTTTATTTAGTTCTGGTGATAACACCATGATTTTAGGTGACTCTTTCTTACAGTCAGCTTATGTTGTCTATGATTTAGAGAAAAATGAAGTTTCTTTGGCTCAAGCCATTTATACTGATGAACAAGATATCGAAGAAATTGTTAGCACTATTCCCTCAGCGTCTTCAGCTTCTCAATATTCTTCTACTTGGGCAAGTGGTCAATCTTTAAGATCTACAGCCACAGGAAATATCTTCACTAATACTGACTCAAATGCTTTTGTTACTGCTAATAACAGTGGATCTAGAAGCTCGAATGGTGCTTCAACTGCATCTGCAAATGGTGCACAGTCAGGATCCACATCCTCAAATTCAAACAGAGGATCTCCTACAAATTCTGGCTCTGCTACTTCAGCAAGATCCACTTCAACTTCCACTGCATCTTCAACTGCATCTTCTTATTCAAATAGTAAAAATGTTGCTGATATGACAGAACTTAATGACTTTACTTTATGTCTAGGTCTTTTAATTGGATTATCTTCTGGATTATATACACTGATTTTCTAAATACTCTCAGTTTTTATGTCTCATTTTGTCTATTGAAATAATAATTTTGTTGTTGTTGGAAAAGGATTTCTGGTACCGGGATCAATAAAAGCATACCATATGGAAGCATATCATATGAATACATTAATTATCCAACATTGTAGATCAACTTGTGATTTTCAACTATCAGGTCAATGAATTATACATAAAAGTAGACTGTACATCTTTGATATGTATGACCACTGACTACAAATTTTTTTTTGGTTTTACAAAGCTGCAACACAAAATATTCAAATAATAAATTTCTCATACAAATCTCGACATTTAGAAACTAGAACTTGAGCCCTCAACCAGATACTTAACTGCTGCAGAATGTCCTTTGTTCTAGTCACAAAACAACCGGGAAGAAAACTGCTAGCCAAATCTCCTGTGGCATTGGCATTGGCACTGAGCTCAACAACATCTTTCCAGTTCTCAGCTCATCAAAATCATATAAAGTCAATAGCATCCAAGTCTTTTAGAAGAGAAGTCCATCAACTGAATAATGCTCAAGATACAAAACAATCCAGAAGCAGCCGTGCTCTCGTGGTTACTTTGCTATCCACAGGTGTTTTCTTAATCACTCCTTACATTGCTTTTTCAAATTACGTTTATAGTGATTCAATTTCTTCTCCTTCATCATCTTCAAACAACACTAACGGTGGTAACAGTAACCCAAGTAATGGATTCAACAGATCTTTTTCCACATCAACTAGAGCAAGTAATGAGGCGAACTCTGATAAGCAAAGTGTTTTTTTATTAAATGAGGAAGAAGTCACCAAAAGACTAAGACAATTAGAAGAAAGTTATTTTGTTAATAGAGGCAAAGGTGTTGTAAGATATGATATTTCCCAATTACCAAGTAACAACCCAATTGAAGATGATAGATCAGAATCGATTGTTACAGCTTCTCTGGTAAATGAAACCAATGGAGAAACTAATGAAACCGATTTTTACTTCTGGGGTATTTATGATGGTCATTCTGGTTATTACACAAGTTTGAAATTAAAAGAACAATTGATCAATTATGTGGTGAATGAATTAGGATCTGTTTATAAACCATCTTATAAAGGTGATGGGAATAGTATCTTAAGAGCTATACCATCTCAAGAATCAATTGATTTTGCCATTAAAAGTGGTTTTTTGAAATTGGATAAAGATATTGTTCAAAATTCCATCATAGATTTATTGAACAATCCAAATGATAAAAAAAAATTGATCAATGCGTTACCAGCAACCTCGGGAGCTTGTGGTCTCTTAACTTTTTATGATTCAAATTCCTCAAATTTGAAAGTTGCCGTTACTGGTGATTCAAGAGTATTATTAGGTTCTTTGAATGAATCGAATGAATGGACAGCTAGAACATTATCTATCGATCAGACAGGTGATAATCCACACGAAGTTGAAAGAATCAGAAGTGAACATCCCAATGAACCAGACGCCATTAAACATGGAAGAGTTTTAGGATCTTTACAACCAACAAGAGCGTTTGGTGATTTCAGATATAAGTTGAAAGAAATTAATGGGAAATTGATAGCCGATCTACCAGAACATCTCAGATTTTATTTCAGAGCACCACCAAAAAATTTATTAACACCCCCTTATGTTACTGCTGAACCTGTTATCTCCACAACCAAAATCAATCCAAGTAAAAATGATTTTATTGTTATTGGTAGTGATGGTTTATATGAATTACTATCTGACGAAGAGATTGTTGGATTGGTTGTGAAATGGATGGAAAAACAGAATAGTTCAATAATTGAAAATAAACCATCTAAATGGGCAGGCCTTTTTAATTCAAGTGAGGATTTGAAATTACCAAAAATTATCAATTTAACGGATGAGAAAATCAAAAAGTTTCAAAGACCACCTTTTAGAAATAACAAACAGAACCAACAACATGAGATTTTATTAGAAGATGATAATTGTTCCACTCATTTAATTAGAAATGCTTTATCTTTAGGGGGATCAAAAGAATATTTATCCACTTTGGTCTCTATTCCATCTCCAACTTCCAGAAGATACCGAGATGACTTGACTGTCACTGTGGTGTTTTTCGGAGAGAATGGAGATGCCATAGAGGTTGATGGTAGTATTGAAACCAATCAAAAGGCAACGTTTGGAGGATTACAGAATGCATCCACACCTAAATTGTGAAGTATACATTGGCAAGTCTTTATATCATGGATTGCGTAGCTTTTAGTGGGTTTTTTCTTCTTCTAAAGATTTTAACGATCTCTGATTTCTTTAATCTGGAAAAATTGATACATTATTACATTATATGTACAATGATTTAAGAATTATGTAAATCATTTATATTTGTTAAAAAAATCAAAATTGCCCTTCATGTATAAAACTTCAATCCACAAAGCGTCAGCCAAAGAATAATTAACAATGTCTATCAACTCACAACGGTCTCTTACAACTGCCACTGCAGTGAAATTAGTGCTTCTTGGAGAAGCTGCAGTTGGAAAGTCCTCTTTGGTGTTGAGATTTGTCAGTGATGATTTCCAGGAGAATAAAGAACCAACAATTGGTGCTGCTTTCTTAACCCAAAGATGTTCTATTGGAGATAAAACAATCAAATACGAGATATGGGACACTGCTGGGCAAGAAAGATTTTCTTCTTTGGCTCCTATGTATTATAGAAACGCACAAGCTGCATTAGTTGTTTATGATATTAGTAAACCGGCATCTTTTATTAAAGCTCGTCATTGGGTTAAAAAGCTTCATGAACAAGCTGCAAAAGGGATTGTGATTGCTCTCGTTGGTAATAAATATGATTTAGTTGAAGAAGACGAAGAAAACAGAAAAGTCTCTTATGAAGAAGGTGTACAATTTGCGCAAGAAGAGAACCTGTTGTTTTTTGAAACAAGTGCTAAAACAGGTTTCAATGTTCAACAGGTGTTTTTAGAGATTGGACAGAAGATTCCTGGAGTTGATGAAAGCAAACAAGGAACAAATGGCACTGGTGCTGGAGGGAATGGAAATAATAAAGTTGATTTGAATGTTCAAAATGACTCGGTCAGTGCTGGTTGTAATTGTTGAAAAGTCGTTGAACAACTTGCTACTCAATTCTATACATTGTGATTCCTTTATTTTTAAGTCTTTTGCTATTATTCCACTTCTGCTGATCTTTTTTTGGTAAGCTGTTTCAATTTATTCACTTCATTAGTTAGTTCATCAATTTTATGATTTAATTTCTCCAACATATCTAAAATTGGAACCGAATCCCAGTTGATTTGTAAATTTGAAGCTTTTTCAAAACCAATGACATTTTTGTTTAATTTCTCACACCAATTATAATAATTGCTTTGAAAATCTGGATCAATTAAATGTTCTTGTTGATACTGAACAAAAATTTCCTGGTTTCTTGTGGAATCATCACTAAAACCATCCGAAAAATCCCATTCTCTATCGTATTCATTTGAATCATTTTTCAAATTTCTCATTCTATTATATTGTATTTTTCTAGCTTCATCTAATTCATAAATTGAAATTATCACTAAAATTGGCGAATAGATAATCAACATAACTTTATCAACAATTTTCTCGTTGTAGAATTTCTTGTTGATATAGTAAATTGGTGATATTAGCAATTCAATTGCATTCAATGGTGGAACAAACACATCTTCATCTGGAGCTCTAATATATCTAACCGTTTTTTCAGCTATCAAAGCCATATATTCACTTAATGAATTACTATAAATTTTCTGGTAAGATGATGAAAATAAAGCAACCAGAATATTAAGCAATATAACAGAAATCAAAAATCCATTACAGTAATATAAAATTTCGGAATATGGAGGAACAAATTTATTGAAACTTTTAAAATCACCATCACCTAGAACAACTTTAACTAAATTTTCCACAATTAGTAAAGTTGTATCTCTTTTACCATCTGAATTATCTAGACCTAAAAATCCTTGAGCAAAACCAACAATAACAATTGTCAATAAAGTGAAAAAAATCAAAGATTCTTTCATCATAACCTTGACAACGACAATCATTGCACCAATAAATTGATCAGTGTCTAAATATAACAATAAACGTAACCACATCAAAGGAGCAGCAAGACATAATACTCTGAATGCAACTTCTGGTTTATGAACAACAAATCTTAAGACCATTGAGGTAAGAATGATTGAATACATAGAATCATTTAAAATATTCCAGAAACCAAAATAATTTAAACCAACATGATAAAATTTAATGAATTCATCACTTAAAAATGCAATAGTCGCACAGTAAAAGATGGTTTCCCCCGAAGTAAATTTATTAACAATCCAAGTATAATTAATCAAATAAAGTAATGAGAACATTATTTGTAAAAAATTCTGATACATTGGACATTTCAATCTTTGAGGTTCAAAATGAATTTTTAAATCCAATGAATTTATGTTCTTATAGAATTCAAATTCATTTGGAGTTTCAGAGGATGGAATGATTCAACCACGCCAGATCCATTTGATACAACGTTGATAACCTTTACTACTGATAATAATTGTAGAGTGTAAGTCAATGGCAAATTCAATTGAATTAATAGCGTTTGAATCTTGATTATTCAAGTTAACAATGAATTTTTGACATAATAAATATTTGAAAAGGAAAACATCATCACTCTCAAAATAATTGATAATTTTAGTAGCAATTATTTGTGAAGTTATTGATCTTAATTCAAATAATTCTGAATTATGAATTTCACTTGAAGATAATTCTAAATACCAATCTGTAACTTTCAATAAAGCAAAGATCAAACAAGACTGATACTTTTTTTGTTGTCTTTCAGTTTTACCACCAGCAGCTTCTAAAACCAATTGAATTAAATTTGAATTGATAATTTTAGAATCTTGATTTGTTATTTCATCTCGATTAATCAACACTGGGATTGTTTTATCAATCAGCAGTTTTAAGTTCAAACAAGTTTTCAACACTTGACGCGGTGTTGGAGGTGTATAAGGTTGCAAAGGAACACCAGTGATATCCAAAGACATGTCGATTGATATTCGATTAATTTGTTAGAATTCAAAATCAATGATCAATTAAAATTTATTCACCTGCATATCAAGTAGCAACATTGGTACTTGAAGTTAAGATAAATTACATGAACGTCCTTTAATAATTAACTGTAAGAGATTAAAGACGAGTTGAACTACAAGGAGAATACTGAAGGTTGAGCATAAAATAAGGCTTAATTCAAAGATATTCAAATTATTTCAAAGTGGCCAAATCAATTGGTTCACCAACAGTTGAAATGGAGTCATAAAGTAAATTGGTTAGGAAATCTGAGTAAGTTTTACCAGAGATTTCTGGTTCTAAAAACGAAGCAGCCAATTCAAACTTATTGTTCGGTGGAGCATTGGCAATTAATTTATCAGTTTCTTCTTTCAATAATTTCAAAGCAATTTCTGGAGTGATCTTCACTTTTAAATCATCTAAAATAACTTCATGTTTAATCCATTGATATAATTGGGATCTTGAAACTTCTGCTGTAGCTGCATCTTCCATCAAATTATTGATTGGAACACAACCGGATCCTCTTAGCCAAGCTTCCATGTAACTCAGTCCAATGAATAAATTAACTCTAATACCAGCTTCAGTGATTCTAAAATCGTTAATTTTAGTATTAATCAAGTCAGAAGAAGCAACATGATAATCTGGGATATAATGGATTTGATTTGGAGTACCCATTCCATTGAAGACATCGTTACAAATAGCAGCTAAAGCAGGATGAGCCACCCAAGAACCATCATGACCTTTAGTTAATTCTCTAATTTTATCGTTACGAACTTTAGCCATTGCAATAGCATTAGCTTCAGGGTCATTTTTGATTGGGATTTGAGCAGCCATACCACCCATAGCATGAACACCTCTTGAATGACAAGTTTTGATTAATTTTTGGACATAAGCGTCCATGAAAGGTGAAGTCATTGTAACTAAATCACGATCTGGTAAAATAAATTCAGAATGATTTCTTAAACGTTTGATTGTGGAAAAAATGTAATCCCAACGACCACAATTTAAACCAGAAGAATGAGTTCTTAATTCATAAATGATTTCTTCCATTTGATAAGCAGCAGGTAAAGTTTCAATTAAAACAGTTGCACGAATGGATCCTCTTGGTATATTTAAAAAATCTTGAGCAACGTTGAAAACATCATTCCAAAGACGAGCTTCTAAATGATGTTCCATTTTTGGTAGATAAAAATAAGGACCATGACCAATTCTAATTAATTCTTTAGCATTATGGAAAAAATAAAGACCGAAATCAAGCAATGAAGCCGAGATTGGTTCACCATCCACTGTGATGTGGTTATCATACATGTGCCAACCTCTTGGTCTTAAAATCAGAGTTGGAGTTTGACCTGGTTTTTTAGTAACTTTATAAGATTTGCCATTAGCTTCATTAGTGAAATCAATTTGACCTCTAATGGCATCATAAAGGTTCAATTGTCCATAAATAACGTTTTCCCAAGTTGGGGCAACTGAATCTTCGATATCAGACATGTAAGTTTTAACGTCAGAGTTCAAGGCATTAACCAACATTGATCTAGGGGAAGGAGGACCAGTGATTTCAGTGTTTCTTGTAATTAAACCTGGAGCAGGAATAGCACCTTGCCAGACTGGGTCGTCTCTAATTGGTTTAGTCTCTGGCAAAAAGTTCAAAACAGCAGCAGGACCCTCAGAATCGATTTTTGCTTGAACAGCGTCTCTGTTAGCCAACAACTGTAGTCTTTTTTTGTTGAAAGTTCTATGAAGAAGAGTGACAAACTTGAGAGCATCTTTTGTGAGGATGTCTGCCGGAGTGGTACCAGAAGGGTATTTTGGAATTGAGTCCACTGGAGCTCTAACTTGAACGTTGTCGAGTGTGATCGCAGGCATGCCTTGTATGGTGATGGTGTCTTATAAACTTAAGTTTAACGTCTGTGTACTGATTGGTAGTACATAAAACAACGTAACTATATTATAGATGTAACATAAGTACAAATGTATGAAATGGTGAGGGAAATGCTGCTTATATAGTTTCAAGTTCTAGGTTCGCGCAATGAGCAATGAGGATGAGAAGGAGAATGACTCTGTTTGTGACAAGTTATACAAATACAGTGCACGTAGTTGGCAGTTGCTGGCTTCTAAGTTCTAAGTTTTGTGACTTGTCTCTCTCTAATAAGCAGGCTGCCTCACTGAGATAGCCGGGGCAGTCAAATCTTCAGCCTAGCTTCACCAATTTTAGGCAGAAATTAAAATTTGGCACTCATGAAAATCCAGCTCGCTCCGTTGGGCCACCACCAGCAGAACAGGCAAAGCGCACTGGCAACTGCCTCTCCAGTGTCCACGGGCACCTGCCGGAACATTCTTGATAGATCAAAGAACTTATAAAATGTATGTCAGTGGTCAGGACTGTCAGCAGCAACTAGCAAGGAGTCAGTCAGTACTTTGAAGTCTGGAGTTTGGACAAGTAGTACTAGTAAACGACTCATAGTCATGAGTAGTAAACTGGTCACTGCTCTAATAAGTAGTAAGTGCTAGATGCATAAGTACTACTTCTATAAATTAATTATATAACAAGTTTACTGGTGAATCGTGATTCGTGAACCGTCATGAGTACGTCCTTTTTCTCCGGATAGTTGAAACTTGACACATTTTTATACAGTACTCATGTATGATGTGCCTACGATGTACTATATGTAGTTAGTAGTTAGTAGTTATAATTAGTAGTACGTATGAACGTACTATATATTAATATATAAAGTAAGATGTAGATAAACTCATCTAAATAAATTTCTATGATGTAGTTACTAGTTAAGAAATAACAAGAACAACAACTAGAAACAAACAACTCCTTCTGCACTCACATCAACAGCACTTCCATCCAACACACCCGCTTCTTTCAACACTCTTACTGTCTTGTTGACAACTTTCTCCTCGTCAATCTCCTGGACCTTGCTGCTGAAACGCACGGTTTTCATCCACTCCCTAGCATCTTCTTCACTGTAATCCAAGTTCTTGTAGATATACTCAACGGCTTCATCACCATGTTCATTGAAATAAGCTATCCCCAAATTCAAAGCTTCAAGAAACTGCTTCACACTTTCTGCTTTTTCTTTTAAAAACCCACTTCTGGCATTGATAACCCAAGATGGCCATGGCGTGTAAATCTCACCAATTTGCTTCACTTCACCACTGTCATAATAACGTTTAGTAGTGAAATATTCCCACATGAAAGCATCACTTGGTTCAACCTCTCCTCCAACTAAATTCACACTGTCTCTTAAATTCTTGAAAGTGGATAGAATCTCAAATTTTTTGAAGAATGGTTTGGGAAACTCTTCTTGTAATGCCAACACATACGACATCACATGAGATCCAGACCCAATTCTACTCACACCAATAGTCTTGCCTTTCAATTGTTCCTGAGATGTCAATTCGTCTCTTTTGGATCCTGTACTAATCGCCCAACGTAATGGACTCTCAACATAAGTACCAACTATCTTATAACTGGTTTTACCTTGGGCCACTCCACGAACAAACGCCTCAGTTAGCCCAATGGCAATATCCAAAGCACCTTCATCCAAGCATTGAATCAAATGACCAGAACCAGAAGGATAGGAGATCAACTCAATCTCGTCTTGGATTCCTTGTTGTTGGAAGTATTTGTGGGCTTTGGCAAATGCAATAGGTGTGGAAAAATGTTCTGGAATGTACCCTACTCTTATCACCATCTTTCTTTTAATTTCTCTTCGTTGTTAATGATCAAGATCCAATTTTCCGGGTTCACTAGCTGCTGTATATTGCTCTCTGAACTCTGAACTTGCTGCAGACATTATAATATTATCGATAAATTTTAATGCTGAAGCTGTTTCGTTATCAAAACTGAGGTGTCCGGGTGTTTGTGCGAGTAAAACCAAGTTCCAACCATCACCGTCAATTGAAATGGTGCTGTGAAGTCAATAACACAAATAAGCAGCTACTCTCTATCATTGCACACTGCCCTGTATGTCAGTCAAAACACCAACAGAACTTGAATTTACATCAATGACGTAAACACCTATATAATAAACTTCAAACTTCAGCGTTCTCAATTTTATGAGGTAAAATTTGAAAGTTACCCGCCTGATGCTTTTTTTCAGTACATACAAAAAAATTTCAAAAAGTGATGAAAAGTTAAATGAAAACAAATAAAAACAAAGAACGATTTGCAGGCATCCCAATTGGCACATAGCTTTCACATTCACATCTACTCATCACTCAATAACTCATTACCAAAGCATTTCATTTAGCTCTAGCTTGCATTTGCTATGTCCATTCAATTAAACAATGGTTTTGAAAACCAAACTCTGGAAAGAGTATTAGAAGATATCTTGGTGAGATTTGTTATCAATGCTCCCCTGGAAGATTTATCTTCTAATGAACGTATCTTTTTTCTTTTTGAAGAAGCTCACTGGTTTTATTTGGATTTTGTTAGGTCTATTAATCCATATTTACCAAGTATAAAAATGAAACAATTTTCAAAACAAATGATTCAATTATTCCCCCTAATTTGGAAAGGCGGTGACCCAGAAGAAGGTTTGAAACAATTTGCAAATTATAAACAATTAATTCCTGTTAGAGGTGCTGCTTTATTTAACTCTAAATTAAATAAAATTCTGGTTGTCCAAGGCGTTGAATCTTCTACGTGGAGTTTTCCAAGAGGTAAAATCTCAAAAGACGAGGACGATGCGGCCTGTGCTATTAGAGAAGTTAAAGAAGAAATTGGGTTTGATATCACTTCTTATTTAAATGAAAATGACTATATTGAAAGAAATTTTAAAGCTAAAAATTATAAAATCTATATGGTTAAAGGAATACCTGAAAATATTGATTTTAAACCTTTAGTAAGAAATGAAATTGCTCAAATTCAATGGATCGATCTCAGAAAGTTAGTCAAAGACACTAAGAATAACTCAAGCAAATATTTCCTAGTGCCTTCAATGATTCATTCTTTACTGAATTTTGTTAAACAACAACAAAATTCTAATGAAAATTTCGAAGATAAATTAATCAAGCATGCTGAAATTAAATTAAAATTCTTATTAGGAATTGATCAGCTTCAAGTTAAAAATGATCCTGGAAGAGAATTGTTAGAGTTTATCAAAAAATCCGCTGCTAATAAACAAATTAAAGATAATGAATTGCTTTTACAACAACAACAACAGCAACAACAGCAACCATCACAACAACAACAGTCTACACCAAACCAACCAAGCTCTTTACCAATGATGCCAATGATGCCAATGGGCATCCCTTTTGCTCCACAACAATTTATGCAACAATTACCCCCAAATTTTTCTGGATTTGGTTTCCATCCAATGCCTTTTGTTAATCCTTATAATAACGGGTATCAAATGTTACCTCAAGGTTTACCTTCTCCACAAATCAAAAAACAAACTAATGAATTGTTAGATTTATTGAAAAATCCTCAGCAATCATCTCAACAACCTCAAACTCCATCACAATCTCAATCATCGAAAGGTGATCAAGGTCAGCAATTATTAGCATTGCTGAAGAAACCAAACAGCCAAACTCAATCACAACAACAACCTCAACAACAAACATCGCTACCATCACAACCTCAAGCTCACCCAACCCTAGGTCAATCTAACGAAAATTCAAATAACAGTGATCGAACTAAGCAATTATTGACTTCATTGAAAATATCTGATTTAAAACAACCTATCAGTTCACCATCATCACAAAAACTTGAAAATGAAATTAAAATTGTTACAAATGGCACAGATAAAAATGGCTCAAATTATTCAAATGGTTTATTAAATTTATTAAACAAAAATAAAGATAATGATAACAATAAACCCAAAAAACCAAAGTTCAAAATTTTGAAAAAAGGCGAAGAATTAGAATGGAATGGAAAAGATTTTCCTTCTGAAAAAGAACTTGAAGTTAATACCTTATTAAATCCAATCAATGAAATTTCATTACGGGATATCCAGCCTACAGATGAACCAAAAAGATCAAAACAATTGAAACCTATCGAAATCATTGAATCACAAGAAGAAAATGCTTTTGAGTCATCACCAGAATTTGAAGAAAGTGAATATCAATCAGATGATCACGAAGATGATACACATCAACTTGCCCCTCCATCTAAAGAATTATTAGATTTAATCAAACAATCAAACCAAACTATTGATGATCATGATGTTGAAGTTTTTGATGATTTTACTGATAATGAAGATGCTGATATAGATGGAATTGAGGAATTTAATGATGATGGCTTTGATATTGTTACTTCTGATATTGAAGAATTTATAGAATTCAATCAACCTGAGGAAACAGAAGAAGATGAAGAAGAAGATGACGATCAGTTTCAGGATGCAAATTCTACAACTTCACAATATGATGAAACCGAAGAAATCTCAAAATTAAGTAATGATAAGCCCATAACACTTGACCCAGAATATACCTATGATAATGAACAACTTGCCAAAATTGACAAAGAAAATGAGTCTTTAAAACCAAAACTTAAAATCTTGAAAAGAGGTGAAGCATTTGATTCCAATGAAACAAAATCATCAACTGAAACTTCCTCTGTTCCTGAAAAATCTATCTCAAATCAACAAACTTTGGACAGTATAAATATCAAACCAGGCCAAGAGTTATTGGACATTTTACACAAAAATTCTTCAAATGTTTCAGACATTTCAAGTATCACAAACCAATCTTTAAACTCTAATTATAAAAGTTCAACTGAAGGTAAACCAAATAAAGATTTGTTAGCCATGCTTGAAAACCCTGCTGAAAAAGAAATGCAAGCAAGATCACAGTTACAATCAACAAGTGGTTCATTATTGACTTTGCTTAAAAAACCCACTTCAAAAAAACAAGATCAGTCACCACAGATAATCTCACAACAAACTATAAGTTCTTTTTCTCAAATGACAAATCCAAACAATGATTTGTTGAGTTTATTAAGAAAGCCAGAAACTTCAGAGCTTAACAAAACACAAGCAGAAATAGATATTTCAAATGATTTACATAAATCTCCAAAGCCTCAGCTTCAGCAGCAACAACATCAACAAAATATATCATATCCTCAGTTCCACCAACCGCAACCGTTACATTCACAAAATTATCAACAATCACCATCAAATCCAGGAAATGATTTATTGAATCTATTAAAAAGACCTTCGTCTCAACAACATCAAGTGCTGCCAGCACAAGGTTATCAAACCCTACAACCCCAACCACAACCACAACCCCAACCCCAACCACAACCCCAACCACAACCACAACCACAACCACAATATGGAACACCAGCATCTGATTTACTGAGTTTACTTCATAGAAAACAATAAATGATCTATTTAATATTAGTTTCCATATAATTGTTTGTAGAGTATAATTTAATATCCATCATTATAACATCCATTCTAATTAATATAATTCTTGTTTTATAATCTACCATATTTTCTCTTTCTAATTGTTAACATTGTTTGTTTTTCCATTTCTTGGGCTTCTTTTTTCAAATTTTCCCAATATATCATGTATTAAAACTATTATATAAAAAACCTTTAATTAACAGGTTATAATAAATTCCAATAGCATTCAAAATATTAGCTGATCTTCTAATATTATCCAACTATTCCTGTAATTGATGATCCATCTACCAAAGTATTGACGAATTAAATAAGACTCATTCTCCATTTTTAACTTATGAATGAAGATATGTGTAAACAACCCAGTGTTTGATTGAACCATCCAGTAACCATCTTTTAAATTTAGCTCACCCTTCTATATTGTTATCTTAATCATCTCTTTATTATTGTTATTATTATTTTTATTATCTCATTCTTATTCTTGTTTTA
>JAJMAV010000175.1:0-15438 GCA_030565045.1 Starmera caribaea | reverse complement strand
TGAAATACCATCATGGTGATAAATATAATGAATCCTCGATACTTATGAACACTGACAAAGATCAGGGCCAAATTGGTGCCTTTAGTGCTCTTTTTCCTGCTGCCAAAATCTTTATTTGCGTATGGCATGCTTGTAGAGCAGTCAAAAATCAAATAAGAAACCACAAGAGTAAAAATAACGATTCCTTTATAAGATACTTAGATTCTACAATCAGCAAGAATTATCAAGATGCGTTGATTAAAGAAGATTTGATAAATCAAGACAACTACCAATTGAGTTTTGAAGATATTGTCAAATATTATCAACTGATGATAAATAACAATATTCAAGTCAGAACTCCTTTGGAAAATCAAGAAGAGTTTGAGAGTCTGGTTCAAGTTTTGAATTCTAATAATTTTAACATGCTGGATTCTAGCAGAACAGTGCGATTTTTCATATTATACCCATTTTTATTGAAAAGTTTCTTGAAGATGAACGAAGATAATCCAAATCAGTTTGATTTTAGAAACTTCTGCAAAAACATAAAAACTACTGATTCCATAAATTCTTCCACAGTGAGTGAGAAAATCAAGCTTTTGATGCTTGATTTAAGCAAAGAACATCCACTTATCCCAGGCTCCAGAATTTTTGGGTTTTCAGTTTCACAAACTGCTCGATACATCATTAGGTTGATTTTCAATTGTTGCATGGCTAATAATATGTTAGTAAACTGGTCGTATCTGTACATAAATTGGTTGCAAGAGAACAAACTCAGCCATTGGTGTCATGCAATTTCATCACCAACTTCATTAGTTCTAGTTAGAACCACAATGGTTGTTGTGGGACACTGGAGTTCTCTTAAAAGGACTTTCTTGAAGACATACCACAACCCTAGATTGGATTTTCAAACTTATCGATTACTTCATCTGGTGATCCCACATTATAAGTTAAAATTGGACTATTTGATGCAGCAGAATAACAAGATAATTCGAACATGGGACCAGCTTGTTAGATATGGTGCAAGCTGGAGAATTGATTTCAGTAAAATGCTTGTTAGTATGAATAATGAAATTGACCAAAAAAAAATACTTACCAAAATATTATCAGAAACAGAACTTTTGAAACCATCTCTTCAACAATGGACCTGTTCTTGTCAACAATCTAAAATTAATAGATTCAATACCTGCTTCCATCTTATTTATTTGATCAGACCAATGATTGATAGCAGATATTTCACTAGTTTCATTATTAATGTGAAGAGAAATCAAACAGTTCCATTTTTTTCTCATCCAACATTCATTCAAAGATGCTTGCTTCAACAAAAACAAGCTGAAACAACTAATGTACAATCAATAGTTTCGAAATCTGTTTCTGATATAGTAGATTTGATGGACTTTTCAACTGAATATGAAAATAATTTTGGATTGAATGATATTTTGGAAGAGGATTTTTCAACAATTGGCAGTTCAGGCTTTGAAACATTTCGTGATGAAATAAAAGTTGAACTTGAACTGATTGAAATAATTTCTAAACTGAAGTTAGTTTATCTTGATATTCTGGATGAAATAGATGATATAGATGATGGAACCTCAGCAGAGTTGACAAAATGGAGAACAATGTTTCCAATAATTCAATCCAATAAAACGTTAACAGCATTGCTTTTGTCTTGGAAAAAAATTAGCAAAATGAAAGAGGAACACGACGTATTACGTACTTGGTCTAAAAAGAAAGAACATTTGAATTCTCTAGTCCTTGCTGAATATTGTGCTGCAAGAAAGCTTGAACTTGGTTGGTAAAAATATAGTATAGTTTTAGAAAATTTTTTGAATGGGCAACAGGAAAACAACAGATATAAATAGTTTTTTAAAAGTTTTCAATAAAAATCAAAAAAGTCGAATGTAAATAAACAAAACTCCCGAAAAAGAAAAATCAAAATAAACAAGCCACAGTTGCGCAATGAAGATTTTGAAACGGTAGGAACACACTGGCAAAATTTTTGGGGTTTTTAAAATTGTTCTAGTATGTACTATGTAGCTCAGAGCTCTTGATCAGTCTACGAAAACTAAAAAAGCCGGGAAACCCTTGTTAAATGTTGAAATTTTCCAACCACTGAAAATTTACTGAAAATCACTACTTTTGATGGACTTAACTGCCTCAACTTCACGCGCAACCCACTTCACATCTGTTATAATGTTTAGCAGAGTGATATGTAAGTTTGAAAAGTGTATTGCTAGATAAGATCTCAAAACTAACGATACTCCCTGCAGCGAAACCATCGTTTCATAGTGCTCGTTCATTTTCTGCATCAACAAGAGTATTGAATGCAGTCAGTACCACTGCAAACGGGTCTGTGGTTGTTAATAAGGATCCAAATACACATATCACAATTGGTTCTGAAAGCACGAAAGTATCAGCTAATGAAGTTGGTGAACAGAAGCCTTTGTTTGAACAAACCTTAAAAAGTTGGGAACAATTTGAGAAGGAAGATGAAATCTTTTATGACTTATTTACAGGGAAACCAAGATCAGAATTCTCCAAAAAGCTTTTGTTAAACAAAGAAGTAGCAGAAGAAGCGAAATTACTTTTCAAACAACTTGTGACCATGGATCCTTCTAAAATCAATATTCAAATTGAAAAATCTGATTATCCCACTGATAACACAAACTCAGAAGAATCACACTCAAATTCAAACGTCTATTCAAAAAGTGAAAAATATCCTTTCTTGAAAAAATCTTCGAGAAGTGAATCTTATACACCACAAGAGTTGTATTTACGTCGTGAATTTTTTCTTCAGTCCAATAATAAAGTTGGCTCTCAACTATCAGATGTTTATATTCCACATCACGACATTTTTTACCCAGAAACAATCAAAAACATCACTGTTTCAAAGCTTTTAGCAGCAGGTGCTCATTTGGGTCAATCGACTAGTTTGTATAATGCTGTTAACCAACCTTTTGTTTATGGTAAATATAAAGGATTAAGTATCATTGATTTGAAACAAACTTTGCTTCATTTGAAAACTGCATCAAAAGTCATCGAAGAAGTTGCAGCAAACGGGGGTTTAATCTTGTTCATCTCCTCCAAACCAGGTCTAAAACGTACGTTAGAAATTGCAGCTCAAAGGGTCAATGGTTGTTTTGTTAATAAACAATGGGTTCCAGGTAGTTTAACTAATTCTTTAGTTGTGTCAAAACTTTCTGAAAGAAAAGAAATAGATGAGTTGGGCAAACCAACTAATAAATCTTTAACTCCTGAAGAAAAAAAAAAAATTATGAAGCCTGATTTGATGGTCATTTTGAATCCAATGGAAAGTCAAATTGCTTTATCTGAAGCTGAAAGATTAAATGTTCCGACTATTGGTTTGATTGATACGAACTTTGACCCTGAAATGGTCACGTACCCTATTCCAGCTAATGATGACTCCAATCGTACTTGTTCTTTGATTGCTGGTGTTCTGTCCAAAGCAGGTGAAGCGGGCTACAAAAGATATTTGAAAAAGATAATGGATATTGAAAAACAATCCACTTTTGAGAGCTTTTTAGCTGATGCTCCTTTCACGAATGGTACTTTGGAAATTTCACCAAAAATTTCATGAACACAGCAAGTGTATCTGAGCGAAATTAGTGTAAATAGATATCAATCATGTTTTATATCAAATTAAAAAAAAAAAAAAAAAAAAAGAAAAAAAAAAACAGGATCATACAATAAATATATAAAATAGAAAATAATGGAGAAACGTATTATTAGTCGATCTTTGGTCTTTTTTGGTTAATCACCTAACTATTTCTTCATTATATCCTTTCAATACTACAAAAGTTTTGCGTTTGTAATCATAAATGGAAATTAAAAAAGCAAACATCAAATCATTGTCTTCATTTGTTCTTTACATCCTCATGTCCTTCTAATGGTTCTTCATCTTCGTCTTCATCATCACTTCGATCATCTTGAGCACCATTTCCTGAAATAAAACGGTATAAAATTCTCAAAATTAAAAATAACCAGTAAGAATTAACCAATTGTAAAGCACCAATTAATACAAAAACAATTGGTAAAGAAATCCAACATTTATATTGCTGAGTGGCAAAATTTAAAGTAAAACTTCCAAGCGTTCTAAATTCAGTTAGAACTGACCATAGAATTTTAATATTGATATAATGACGTAAATAAATCCAACATCCAACAAAACAGATAAACCAAGGACCTTGTAAGGGGGAATCTAGATAATTCAAAGTTTTTGAAACTGATAAAAAAAAATCAGAAACATCCATTGTAATGTAAACAGCTAATCCCATTTTAGTGAAATGAAAAACATAAGATAACCAAATTAATGCAATAGTAATAATATGATGTAGAATTAATTCTTTGAAATCTTTTCTTGGTTTCTCAACTTGTAGCACTAAAATAGCAGATTGTTGAGCCCAAAATGCAGCTTGAACCAAATAGAAAACTTTATATAAGTATTCATTAGTTAAGTCTGGATAAGTTCTATACATAGTATCAGTTCTGAATAACCACAAATCACTATGATACATGATATAGATACCAAACGGGCCTGAAATACCATAATAAAAGATTGAATAAGTTTGCTCCATAAACCTATTGATTTTTCCTGGTTTTTTGAAACCAATTAATTTAGATAAAGGTTTCAAAATAACTTGCATAACAAATCCCCTTAAGAAGGAGAAAAATATCATGTAATATGAAACGAATGCTAAATCTTTGATACCTTTACCATATTGGTTACTATCCCCAATTTGGTATGACACAGCAACAAACATGTGTAAAGGATTTGATTCAGAATAGTTCCCACTTAATAGATAAGCGGAATAAACTGCAAGCAAAATCAAAGCAAAAGTTAACCATGAATGACGAAATGATAATTCAACATAAGCGGTCCACATCTTCCCTAATAAATCACTATCATTTTTAGCTTTACTCTGTAAATTTTTGATTCTTTCATTAGAAGCCAATTTTTCGTTTTTCGATGCTTTTGAAGTACTCAGACTTCTGACACGAGTGTCACCAACGTTCATGTTTCCAAAAGACGAGTTTCTGCGTCTGCTCATTTTCAATAATTGCGGGATTTGATGGTTTCACTGCTGCAAATTGCAATTGTTTTGTTTTCAAATGTTTATGAAGAATTTTTTTTTTTTTTTTTTTTTGAAGTAATCTTGGTAAATTTTGGAATTTTTAGCGATTTTCGATTTTCAGAATATGTATGCACAGGTAGACCGTAGTACATATGTAACAGTAGGATAGGGGAAGTTGAAAATTTGGAAATTGGAACAGGACGTCGTACATTTGAATTTTGAAATACATAAATAAATGTATTAAAAACGCTGGGAATTCAAATTTGAGGAATATCCAGAATGGTTTACAGTGTGGAATTGGAACAGGCAGTTGGTGAGTAACTATGTACTAAGTTCTAACTACTGAGGAGAGAGGTTAATCGAAAGATACTTAATTATTGAAGAATCCAAAGAAATTGACTAACGCAGCTTTCAGTGAAAGCAACGGAAGGCACATTGTTAGAGACAAACTGGCAGTTGATATACAATGTGTGTGATAAAGTTCTTGAAGAGCCTGAAGAAGGCTCAAAGCTTGTATTGAGTCTAATTGAACAAAGACTATCGCTGAAAAACGGTACTACTCAGCTGCGTGCCTTAGCTTTGTTGTTCTCCGTTGCTGATAGCTGTGGGTCCAGGGTGAGACAGGAAATAGCCACCAAGAAGTTCACAGGGTTTTTGTTATCCAAACTGAGTGATCCAGATACCCATAAACAGGTCAAAGTCGAGATAGTTAAAGTCATCACTGACTTGTCTAAGTTGTTTCAAAACGACCCTTCCTTAAGACCCATACAAGATGCATATAAAACGATCACTACCAACTACTCTTACCATATACCTTTAGCTCAGCCAGCTGCTCACCATTCCAGAAACGATGCAGCTGCAAGATCAGAAGAGGAGAAACAACTTCAAGAAGCAATTGCGATATCTTTAGCAGAGTCTACCCATCTGTCATCCCATCAACAGCCACCTGCTCAACTTTCTCAACAAAAAGAGATTATTAGCTCATCGACTACGTCTCATTTGGCACCAAGTCCTACACTTCCTAGCAGAGTATGTGCACTTTATGATTTCAACAGTGAAGATCCAGGGGATTTGAAATTCAGAAAAGGTGATATAATAACAGTTCTTGAAAGAACTTATAATGACTGGTGTAAGGGGTCATTACATGGAACTGTAGGTTTATTTCCCAACAACTATGTCACTCCATTGTATGAGCCAACACCAACAGAAATTGCTAAAGATATTAAAAAAGAAAATGAGCTTTTACAGCAAACTAATGATGTTGAAAAGCTTCTAGCACTATTGACTAATTGCAGAACTAGTGATGACTGGTTGAGATTATCCGGGAATGATGAATTCATAAGGTTGTATCAACAAATAGCTTTGATTAAACCTGAACTTATTGTTCTAATTGACAAATATGGAAAGAGAAAAAAGGACCTATTGGATATGAACATCAAGTTAAAAGATTCGTCAGCAAAATATGAACGTTTGGGCGATTCAATGAACATTTACAGTAACACTAGACCATTATCAGTCGGTGATGGTGCTCCTCCTGCTCCTCAATTTCAACAGTTTCAGACACAAGCTGCAGTTTCAAACTCTCATATTCAGCAGTACCAACAACACCAACAGCATTCTCCCTAGTCTCAGTAATTGTAACTCGTGGTCGCTGTTCAATGGCAGAAAACTGAAGTGTATAGTTAATATAGTGTTGACGCGATAATTGAATGAACATAAGCCGAACGGTGAACCTGATAAAGGACACATTAGCGAAAATCCCCTTTTTTTCATATAAATTGTTAAAATTACTTGAAAAAAAAAAGCTTTACATATAAGAAAATAGTAGAATTGAAAAAGCTAGTGACCAACTGCGTTATAATGAGTTTCATGGATGTAATCATCAATGATATCATTAGCGATGTGCCTGCTGGGGAGGTAAGTTGGATTTTGAGTTCTGGACCCGTTTTTATGTTTATTTTTGTTGTTGTTCTTTTGGGAGCAACAGGTCTTGGATCAGTCAATTGTAATTTGAGTCTAACTTGTCTATAGATGAGCATCGCCATTGAAGATATCAAGAAAGTTGTCAATAAGAGTGTCAATTTTGAAATTGAAACTGCAGTTAAGCAATATAATATTGATAATTGTGTTGCAGTGAAAATTGATGGTCAACCAGTAGTATTGTCTGAATATAATTATCTCCCAGAAGAAGATTTCTTTTGGAGCTCAGTAATTGGTAAAAAGTTTAAAGTTAACCATGTCACTAAAGACGTTACTCAGATTAGTGATTTTAAGAAAATTGACTCATCACTTGATAAGACCGTTGAAGCACTAAATCATTATGTTACTGATAAGTATCTCGGTGATGTTGCATTTGGAGTCTATCCAACTGAAAACTCAAATAGTGATAAAGAATTGGTGCTGATAATAAATGATGAAAGCTTTAGCTCCAATAATTATTGGTGTGGCAATTGGATATCAAAATACTTCTATAATACTGAGACAAAAGAATTAAAAGGAGAAATCAACATTGACATTCATTTTTATGAGGATGGTAATGTTCGATTGAAAACAGTTGAGATTATTGATAATATCACAAACATTGAATTGAAAGAAGTAATTGGAAGAATAATAGAAATCGAAGACTCTTATCAAAACAAATTGAATACTAAGTTGATTGAACTAAATGAGAAATCTTTCAAATCTTTGAGAAGACAGTTACCAATTACAAGATCAAAAATTAACTGGGGGAAATCAATTGACAATTATAAGCTTGGAAATAAATTAGGTGGACAATGATTAACTAAATCAAAATCCCACATAATATAAAATAAACGTAAATAAAACCATTATTTAAAATGTTGCTTTTTTTTCAATTACATATATGTATATGTAAAGTTCACCAAATTCATCATAAATGAAATGCAAAATTGTACTTTAAAACCTAGAAAAACCTGAATAAAGTGTATAAAATGAAAAATGCTAGCAAAGACAGAGCCACCATTCTCCAAACGCTGTTCCCCGATTGCATAGAACGAGTCAACCCGTGAGATGAGTTCCGTATGTTGTCATATAGATGTGACACGTTGTCTGTGATGCTATCAATCAACGAAGAATCTTGTGCTGCTGAGTTTTGAATATCTTGGTTGATGTTTCTAAATGTTGATAATTTAGAAGCCAAGTCTTCAAACCTTTGATTGTTCTAGATTGGTATGGTTAATGTTTGTTGCAATGCTGATAATTTATTGTGCTCTTACCTCGTTTTCTTGGATTGAGTACTTAGACATTTTGAAATTTCTCGCGACTTGCTGTAAGTTGTGAGCTACATAGAACTTAACTTCAACTTCAAGAATCAGGGGAATTTTTCAAAAAAAAAATTGAAATTCAAAAATTGATTTCATTACATATATGTTGGTGTCAAGTTTAAAGAACTTCAGATAATAAAATATTGTTAGTATAGTTACCTCAAAATTCAAACTTCAAAGTCTGGTATTACTTGTGGGCCATGCTAGCTGAAATATGTGGTCTTTAGTATCAAGTTCTAGCATTGTTAACGTGATTTTGAATTCCATTTGTCTTTTTGCGCTAGTTCACAACTTGCAGTAGTTTCCAACTATGTACAGAGTCCAGACATATGTATTAGTAGTTGCACACTGCTGCCTGCACACTGCACAGTGCACACCACTTGTAATTCAAACAGTGCATTTTTGGAACAAGACTCTATGTCGCGTATGTCCACAGCCTTCGTGCTCCACTGCTCGCTGATGCTACTGATAATATCGAAAAAAAAGCTGAAGTGAATTTACTGGTTTTGAAGCCTATCAACATCATTCAGTTCACTACAAATTTAAACTTCATACAAAAAACATTAATTATATTTGGGAAAAATACACAAAATGACATAAACTGGATGGTACTATAAACATAAACTCAAGTTAGTATGAATGTTCCCAAATAATCAATGATTCGCCCGTTAAGCTAACAAAAAAAGCTTCAATCAGTGTAGATCTTGGTGTTGAAGTTTTGGATTTTCATGAACCAGTCAAAAAAGGCGACTTTTTTTCATCACTTGAAGATATTGCTGCTCTTTGAACTATGAAATGTTTTATTCCTGCGGTTACTTACCTAGATTTTGTTAGAGAGTCATTTTCAAGAATTGATAATAGACATAATACATATACAGAACAACTCAGAAGAAGTTTGATAGCATCTGCTTGTGGGCCCTGTAAAGGACCGGCGAGTCCGAGCCCACAGCACTCAATCGCAAATTAGATCATCACAGAACGCAATGGTGTCGTGTAGGGCTCTATTATCTATATGATATGACTTACTTCTTGAACTCCGTGTGGGGTTGAACTGTTCACTTCCAAATTGTCCCAACTTCCAGCTTGCAACTGATCAAGTCTGTTCAAATTCAAATTTAAATTTCACTGTGTACTTTTTGCTTTTTTCAAGATTCAGAGTGAGTACAGTTGTAAACTTGTAAACTTGCAAATATGATGTGTATTGTATGTAAGGGTGGTGTGTTCCTGTTATGTGATATACGCCGTACGGCATGTGCACGTCTATATATATATAAGGCAATTGATGTGACTGTTTTTTCCAAAATTTTGATGCTTCTCAGGTGTGGTGGTGTTCAGGTGCGACGCAACTTTCTCATGAAATTTTCACACAACGCCCCAAAAGAAAACCAAATGAAAAGTGAAATAAATAATTAGTTAGTTTCATCTAACCCACTACAATTAAATCAAAATAGCAGAAATGTCTCAAGAAACCTCTGTCAAAGCCAGCAACTGGAGATTGGTCGAAGTTGGCCGTGTTGTCCTTGTCAACAAAGGTGCCTACAAAGGTAAATTAGCAACCATTGTTGAAATCATTGATCACAAAAGAGTATGTCAAATCTATCAGAACAGTATAGGATATTTAATGGGTTTATGTGGCAAGTTTATAGGTGGAAAGAAGCTAGAAGTGTATTTGAATAATCAAGAGATCGTGTTTTCAAGTTTAAAGGCTATATTTCACAACTTAATGGAGTATCGCTATTATTTTTTTTTAAACTGAAAACTATCTTATATTCTTCATCAGTATATTCATTATCATTATCATCATCACTCTCATAATGGCTTTTGATTGCTTTAAGTAAATATGAAGGTAATACACCTTTTGAATACAGCTTCACTGAGAACAACGCTTTTCATGCTCAACACCCAAACCATTATTAAATATCACTATCACTAGTTTTTTGTTCTTCTTTTTTTCTTTTGTTTTGCAAGTATACTAACAAAATAACAGGCTTTAGTTGATGGTCCAACTACTGGTGTTCCACGTCAATCTATTTCTTTAGCACATGTTGTTCTAACTCCTTTGACTTTCTCATTACCAAGAGGTTCCAAATCAGCTACTGTTGCTAAAAAATTTACTGCTGCTGAAATTGAATCTAAATGGGCTGCTTCATCTTGGGCTAAAAAAATTGCTCAAAGAGAAAGACGTGCTGCTTTGACTGATTTTGAAAGATTCCAAGTTTTAGTTTTGAAGAAACAAAGAAGATTTGCTGTCCAAAAAGCTGCTGCTAAAGCCTAATTTCTTTTTATAAAATCAAAATTAATATAAAAAAAACCTTCATTCCTGTTACATATATTTTATTATTCAATATTTCTTGTAATTTTTTAATCAAAAAATTTTAACTCTATATACAATGTAACGGTTAACTTACAACATAGTTTCTGTTTGAATTCTTACACCATTTTATTATATTTTTATTTTAATTTTTGTAATTGTTCAATTAATAAGTTTGAATCAACTCTACTTTGTGGATATTTCTCAAAAATTGAGTTCACGATATTTTTCTCAACTAAATTTAAATTTGACAAAAACTCAAAATTTGGTGTGAAACCTGTTGGAATAGGAGGTGGATTTGAATAACTTTGTAACAATTTGGTGTCATCTTTAATGATAGCCAATATGAACAATTTTTCTTCGCCGTCAGCTAATTTTGAAACATCCTTATAATCAAATTCTTTAAAATTTAAAAAATTTGGTATCTTCTTTTTGATTGGTACTAAATACAAATCTTTCACAAACTTACTTGACGAGTCATTTGTCTTTTTGATAACACCATATTTTTCTTTGGTGTAGTAGTATCTGAACAATTTTTGAAAGCCTTTGAAGTTTAAGTCATCATGATCATTATAATTATCAAAATTTAATTTAAGTAATATAAACTTTCTGGAACTTGAAACTTTTTTTATATATTCATCACCTTTTTTGATATCTAATCTGCCTTCAATTTCAATTGGTTTTGTGCTATCAAATATAAATTTACTTAAATTTGAATTTTCAACAAATGAGTTTTGAGTAAAATTTTCAATCGTTATATATGATTTGAAATTTGTAAACCCAGTAAAAATAGTTTGACCATGCCATATTTTTTCTGTTGGTAGTATTGTATTTTCTGCTGGATCATACTCATCATCTTCAGTTTCAAATTCATTATTATATCCATCAAATTGTAACGATTTTGAGATCGATTGTTTCGATGTAGAAGTATTAGCTCCTAGTAATCTTTCAAATTCATCATCATCTTCGATGAAACCATGATTATTGATATTGGAGGTGTCATTCACATGGTCATCTTCATGGTCGGTTCTTTTATAGCTTGATCCAAATGACTTCCCTCTATCTTGTTTCTTCACCTCTTTACTGCTGTCTTCATTATCACCTAAGGTGTTTTCATCTTCTGCTACATTTTCGTTATCAATATCATCACTATTTTCTGTTTCATTATAAGTTTCGCTTTTTTTGGTTTCATCTTTTCCAAGTTTCATTGAGCTCTTCAGTTTTTTTTTGAATTCTTCTTTGGCAACAGAGATGTTACCAATATTGAAGTCGAATGTATTGTTTGTTCCAAGTATACTAGTGTTGTTATCCTGATCGGTTTCATTTTCTATCAAGACGTCACCTTTATGAGTTCTTCTGATATTGGAAACTTGATGTCTTTCAATAGTGGCAGACTCGGTGGATTCCCTAATTGCTTCTTCTTTTTCTTTCTTCAAATCTGGGTTTAACAATTCATTAACAGATAATTTTACTAGCTTCTTGAAAAGAATTTCTCGTTTAATGATTGATTCCCTCAAATTTAAATTCTTTTTATCTTTAACATTAACAAATATTCTTAAGCTGATTTCTTTATAATCTTTAGTTAATCTCATTGTTATTAATTCATGATTGTCTTTGTATAATTCCTCTTCTAATTCAATTGCCCATTTTTCACTAAACTCATCAATATCTTTTTTTGGGAATGTAAGTAAATTTTCATGTTCAGCGAATAAAGATTTGAACATCAGCTGAAACCTTTTTTTAACAGCTTCTCTGGCTTTTAAAGTTATTTCATCAATTTTAGCTTGATCTTTTTTCTTTCTGCTAAAGGAGAATTTGGATGGAATTGAATTACGAGGTTTCTTACTAGATCTTTGATCTTCAATAAAATCGTGATCATTCGTATTAAGATTAACTAGCTTATTTTCATTAGATTTTCTTGACATTTCACGGATTCTCTTGGGTCTTGAGTTTGTTGAAAACTCAGGATCTTCTTCCTCTTTCATATCCCCATTTTCTGAAAAGTCACTATCATCTTCCTCATCGTGATCTTCATCTGGATCATCAAACTCGCCATCATCCTCATCATCATCATCATCTTGTGGTGTAATCAAGGCATTTTTTACTAACTTTTTTCTCTTGAATTGTCTTTCTATGAAAGGCTGAGGATCGATCTTGAACTTGAGTGCTGAATATTTTGGATTCTCTGGGTCACAAACATGGCAATAATAATACTTTGGTAATTTTTTTATTCTTTTCAAAACACATTCATTGTGTTGCCATGTATTACAATTATCACACTGCACCATATCACGTTCATCTGACTCTTCATCATAGTTCTCATCCGTGGTTCCACAAACTAAACACCTAACAGATTCTTCTTTTTCGGGTTCTTCTTTGTGATTATTTGAATCTTCGTTCTCCTCCAAATAATGTGTCTGTGTCTCCAGAAACTCCTTGTATCTCTGTGTCATACCACGGTCTCTACTAGCACGTTTCTCTGTGTGAACACCGCTCATCCTTAATGTTCTGCTAGTTCAATTGCAGCTCTCAGTAAACTCTGGACTAATTTTCAAAAATAATATTACAATTAACTGGAAAAAAAAAACTAACATATAGAATTTTAGTTGTTCTCGCCATAATGTCTGTTTTGGACAAAAGTGGCTGTTTTACTCCTATTTCTGCAAAAAAAATTACTTTTTGGCGTGTTTTGGCAAAAAAGTTGTTCAAATTTTCGCATTGATTACTGGAAATGGCATTTTATTTGATTTTTTTCAGTTTTTTTTTTTGAATTTTCTTGCTTTTGAAAACAAAAACAACTTTTTTACAATACCAATCTTTTTTCAATATTAGTTCTTCGCGACGTGAAATCATTCCGAACAGCTTTAGAAATCCATTTAGTGTCAAATCACTCTACTCCGTTTATCAGGTATACTACTTCTTGAATTCTGGAAACCCTTCTTTTGTTTTTTATTAAAGTGCGTGTTGTGAGCTCAATCTTTTTTTTAAAGATCAGTATTGAGAATATTCTCATTTCATTTACAAAGCCATCAAACAATTATCCACTACAGCTGTGCAACTCCGGCATAAAATTTATTTCCATGACTGAGTACATCAAAAGGTATTTCATTTCAGAAAGACCTGCCGGTGCAACCATAGCAGATTTAGATTTTGACTTGAATCCAAAAACTTCGATTGAAAAATTAAGAAATTATAAAGCTACCAGAAACGATATCATTCATTACTCCACGTTGGCTTTTTTTCTAACGCTAACATTTTTTTTGAATTCAGCTAATTTCTTGATTAAGTCCCTAGTTGTTTTAGCATTCATTTTAGCTTTATTAGTTCCACTAACTTCACAATTTTTTTTAAATGCATTACCAATTTTCACTTGGTTATTATTTTTTTTCACCTCCACCGGAATCCCTTCTGCTTATAGACCACCAATCACTGTCAAAGTTTTGCCAGCAATGGAGACCGTTTTGTATGGTGATAATTTAAGTCAAATTTTAGCAGCTAAGACTTCTGCATTTTTTGATATTTTAGCTTGGATTCCTTATGGATTAATTCATTTTGGGTGTCCCTTTTTTGTTGCTGGATTTTTATTTTTATGGGGTCCTCCAACTTGTCTCAGAGGTTTTGCATTTGCATTTGGATATATGAATTTAGCTGGTGTTATAATTCAATTGATTTTCCCAGCTGCACCTCCTTGGTATAAAATCCTACATGGTTTGGATCCTGCTAACTATTCTATGTTGGGTTCTGCAGGTGGTTTAGCAAGAATCGACATTTTATTAGGTATTGACTTATATACAACAAATTTTAGTAAAAATTCACCAGTTGTTTTTGGAGCTTTTCCTTCATTACATTCAGGCACAGCTACCATGGAGGCTTTATTTATGTCGTATCTATTTCCAAAGCTAACTCCACTATTTATATGTTATGTTATGTGGTTATGGTGGTGTACGATGTATTTAACACATCATTATTTTATTGACTTAATGGCAGGTTCATTTTTATCTTTTGTTATTTTTGAGTATACCAAATATAAACATTTACCAATCAATGAGAAAACTGCTGTTAATCGTTGGTCATATTCCACCATTAGATTCTATGATATTTTCAATAATGATCCGTTGGAAATTGATTCATTTAATGATATTGAAAATCATGCATCTTTTTCTTCTCAAAGATCACTAGGTGAAGTTGAACTGAATGTTATCTCAAGACAAACCAGAGTTTCACCTATCATATATAATAATTCAGCTATATTGGATGGAGAAAATGATTTATCATCGAGTACTGCATCACCTGCATTATCAGTATTTGACAACGAAGTTGGAGAATCAAGGTCGATTTCAAGATCATCAAACACATCTGTTGAAAGCCAATCTGATATGTCTGTTTCGACAAACTCTAATACCAAATCAAGAATTGATTAAATTTAATTTATTTGTTTCTGAAATTTTTCTTAACTAGCTTCGAGTGCTTAAGATAGATAAACAAAAAGAAACTACAAATTTCAACGCTTAAACATCAATACCTTTTATCAACTTATATCACATTTAATTTCTGATAATATTTAATCATCCATTTATGTCATGTCATATTTTTATTAATTACTAAATTTTTTTTTTTTTTTTTTTTTTTTTAAAATGTGTGTATAGCAGATTTCAATAACTAATTTAATCATCAACGTAAAAATATAGTTGTCAGTTAATCGTACACTACTATACAGCTTTAAAACTTGAAAAAGACGACTGTAGGGAGCGGGAAAAAAAAAGTGAAAAAAAAA
>JAJMAV010000174.1:0-15569 GCA_030565045.1 Starmera caribaea | reverse complement strand
GGGAACAAAGTCCGCCTTTCAAGTTCGCATTATATGCAGTGGCAAACCACACAGGCACATTAGCCAGTGGTCATTATACTGCGTATGTATGGAAAGGAGAAACCAAAAAATGGTGTTATTTTGATGATACTAGAGTCGTTAAAAATGTTGCAGAAACTTCCGTTGTTAATCCTAACGCTTATGTGTTGTTTTACACCAGGACTGTTTAAATTGAAGCACAATTCACGAAACAAAAATCCAAAAAAAAAAATATATCTATTTTTCGACTACGTAGTTGAATTTTAAAATTATTCCCAATCATCATCATCGTCATCATCATCTTCTTCTTTTTTTTTTTCTTCTTTAGCATCGCCAACTTTTTTTTCTTCGTTTTTAGCTCTATATTTGTATTGTTCTTGTTGAACTGTAAAATCACTTACTGTTTTGTTACTATTAGTAGATTTGGCTTGCTGCTCCCCTTTTTCTTCATCGTCCTCATCGTCATCATCACCCCACTCGATTTCTTGAATGCTCCCATGTGTATTATTTGAGAGTAGCTGTTTGCGTTTCAGTTCTTCTTGGTGAATTCTTTCAACACCAAAAAAGTATTGAGACCAAAACTCTTTATATCCAATTTTAGTAGGGACCAAATTTGAGCTTAAAGTATTCAAGTCTTCATTTTCAACTAACAGTTGTGATATTTCATCTGTTTTTAGCTCGATATCAAATCCCTCTTTGAATTTTTGGAACTCTGCATCACTCGAAACATCACCATTTGAAAGGTAAATGTTTGGATTGGTGCGTAAAGCATGTAACTGAGCTTCTGTTCTATTTGATGAGACCTTTAAGGGTTTACCAGCTCCAACATTAAATAGCAATTCAGCATCAGTATCATCTAACAAGTCATCGTCATCTTCTGGGACTTCAACTGAAACTGATTCTTTAATAAAGTTACTGAACTTATTAAAATATAAACCAGCATAGTTTTCAACTTGCTCCAACTCTTTATCCAGCTCGTCAAGATATATGTTTGTTTTTTTAGAGATTTTTTCTAAAGCCGCTTTGGACAATGCAGCTTTATCTTCAGTTATCAGAGTTTTCTGAACTTCATCAATATTATTGGTAAACTTTGTTTTAGTCTCACTAATTCTTTTATCCAAATGTAAACTTTCAATTTGTTTCTTAGTCTGATTGACGACATCATCAACACTAAAGTTTTTCCAAATTGCTCCTATCGAATACTTCCAGGTGTTTGCTTTGGACTCTATGGCTTCATAAGTTTTAGATATCTCAGTTTCCAACTTCTCAAATGATTCTTCAGTTTTTTTATTGATTTTAGTGTTCAAATCTTCTTCTGATTGCTGGCCAGCTGATTTAATTTGTTCTTCCTTGTCAACAACATCTACTGGTTCGTATGCTAGGTCCATTGTGTGTGAGCTTTGTTTCTTGCTGATTTGTTTTCTAGTCGGAGTTGTTTGTGTGGTTTTGTGGGTACATAATAAATACACTTTGAAAAGTGAAAAGCAAAAAAAAAAATCCATCATCAAAACATATGATCACGACTATTACACTGTACAGTGTTCACACATCGATGTACATGCAATGAAAATTAAAAATTAAAAATCAATGTTTTTCTGAATTTAGAATTTAGGATGAACTATCATAATATTCGAATATAACTAGGATCAAATCTTCTCCTGTCCAGCTCCAATGACGACTCTTTCTGCAAGTCAAGTGAATGCTCTAGTGCCGCCTTTGCGATTTAGCTCACTTCATCCAAAGCTTTATAGAGGGTCATATCCACGTCCAATAAACTATAGGTTTTTGAAACGTTTACAGTTGAAGTACATCATTTCAATGACTCCTGATCCAATTAATCAAAACACTGATAAGGAGCTTTATGAGTTTGCCAGTATGAATGGCATACAACTTATACACATTGAGTGTGGGAAAGAAAACGGTAAGAAAAAGAAAAGAGGTGTTCCATTAGGATATAAAGCAGTGGTTAAAGCTCTAGAGATGATGATTGATGTTGATTATTCTCCGTTATATATACACTGTCTTAATGGCGGGCAAGTTTCTTCGTTAATTGTTGCATGCCTAAGAAAGCTATCTTTTTGGTCATCTGTGTCAATCTTTAACGAGTTTTTAACATTTACAAATTCAATCAACCTTCATGATAGAGCTTTTATAGAGAATTTTATAGGTGAAATAAATATGCCGGAAAATCAGGTCTCGTGGATGTGGACTGGGTTGTCTAAGGATGTTATTGGTAACCATCCAACTTTGAAATTTATCAACTCAAACAACAAGTACGAAGATTAATCGGTTATCTTCATTGAAACAAAATAGATGCAGCTACATCAGCATTCCCATTGGCTTGTTTAAGTGCTTTGATAACTTTATCCCTGGAAAATCCCAAATTAGTTAGGCTGGTGATAATTTCTTCATTAAAGCTAGATTCCGACTGGTTTTCTGTCTGGTGAGTGACTATTGGTTTCAGCTGTTGTTGATCTTTATATGATTTTGATGAAGCTGCTTGTAAAGCTGTACGTTCCAGAGGAGTGGTGGTTGATAAACTTGGAGAGCCAGCTGAGTCTAAAGCAATTCCTTGAGGAAATTGTTTGGGGATCTCAGACTCACTTAAAAATGGAGTTTCGACATCTGCAATGACCAAGACGTTTTTTTTCAAGTCAATGTTAGCTTGGTGTCTTTTAAGCACTGTGTGCTGATGTTAGTATATGAACAATGATTCAATTTTTCAAATGAAGCAGAATAAAACATACTATCCAATCCTAATAGTAAATCAACATGAGTATCCAAAACTGTAAAAGAACAAGGAATGAAAGCATTTTCGATTTTCAAATGAGCACTATGAATCCTGCCAATTATTTCAGATTTTCCTACACCATGAGCTAGACCTTTAAATCTTTTGTCAATTAATCTGGAAAGATTGCATTCTTCAGCTAATTTTGTACTGATTATTGTAGCTTGAGCACCTGAATCGACAAAAGCCTTCACTGGGTAGCCGTTTACCTCAACATCAATGTAAAGCATTGTTACACTAGCAAAACTTTCGGGGGAAAACTCTAACGCATTCTTCATATTCTCTTCAATTTGATCTTGTTTGATCAACTCAAGAATTCTTTCTTGATTCGCAGAATTATCAGGATCACTTTGAAGCCTATTCCATTCTTGTTGAGAAACACCGCCTGGAAAATTTGACGTACGATTTTGTTGATGTTGTCGCATCATTTCCATCATCTCTCTAAATTTGACTGGATCGTTGATATACTCGGAAGCTTCTGGACTGGCTTTCAACATTTGATCTTTAATGAAAGAATTACTCAAAATTTGTTGTCTTAGTTGTTCTATTTGGTCATCGCTAGGGTCAGATCCCACAAAATTATTAGCTGTATGGTTTGCAATTGCCAACTGGTTAGCTCCTACTTTATGCGCTTCCTGTAATAAGATTTTATCCTGAACAATTATAAGCTCATTATCACCAATTCCTAGTTCTTTCAAAGTTTTTGAGTCATCAGATAATTGGTTCGAGTTAAAGAATATTATTTGATTCTCTGGTGATATATCTGTTTCTGAGCTCAAATAGGCTTTCAAGTCCAGCAAAGTCAATGAATCATCAATATCAATCGTCAAGAAGCTGTCTGTAGGTAAAATAGATGCTGTAAGTTTCACCATCATGAGAACGTGAGAATTTGTTTAACTGTTAAGTTGAAGATTTGCCACCAAAAGTTTATGTCCAAATGTTAATTCATATTTATAATCTGAAAATTATCACATTACGAATGTAGGTAGTAGGTACATATATATGTATATTGTACTACATATTACACAATATGTTAAATTTTCAAATATTCTTTACTTTGTAAACGTTTGAAGGTTACTTTGCTCTTCAGTTTTCTAAAGGAAATGGGCAAAGCAGTGAGCTTCCAATGTTCAAAGAAATCATTACTTTTCGTTATATTATTTCCAATCGAATTCAGTTTTTTTAAACTTTATACTTTTTACAATGTAATGTCAACTAGTTTTTTCTTAAAACGATACGTGATGAAATCTGGTTCGATGATACTATTACTATTGACCAGTTATCACCAGTGATTAGTGTCCGAAAATCTATATATGCTTATTAAGTGGACTTTCATTTTCTCTTGAATTGAAATTCAATTGAAGAAGTGGCAAAAAATCTTTTATATTGACACTATTTGATATATAAATAAATCTAAAAGTTTATTTTTGGCTGGGACGTTCGCCACCCGGGATTAACATCAATATTCTGTTACCACTTAGTAGTATTTTCTTTCTGTGTGTAGTGCTACCATCAGCATCGTACTCAGTAGCGTTTTCTAAAACTGCATTAACGTAATCATCAACACCTAATAAAGTACCCACAAATTCTTTGCCCCCAGACAACAATATCCATATTTGAGAGCCAATGCATTTATCAACCAATTCCAAAGGAAGTATTTGCGGTTGACTTTCCTCTTGTTGTTCTTGTTCAGTAAATTCAATTTCCAGAATATCCCCAACTTCTTCAGTCATTATGAGTAAAGTTCCTTTAGGTGGGGTGAGCAGTTTTGCTGTGTAATTGCAAATAACTTAGAACAATCACAGGTTTGGGGCAAACAGGTCAACTTTCAACTGTGAATCTACAATGAAGTGCACTATATTTTGCAAAATTAATGCAAAAGTTGGAAAAAAGTATGAAATGTCTGGATGTTTTTGTAGCTTTACAATTTGGCGATGTTTTTTCACAAGAATCAATGAAATTTTACAAAGTTTACAAGGAAAGGGCGCTTTCCACGTTGGATTCAAAAGTTTCAATTGCTGCTGTTTTCCATAACAGTTCGAACCACTATCAAAAAGTTTAAATTCCAGTTGTGTCATTGTTACGCTTGAAAACATAATTGGTATTTTTCACTTGAAAGGACTATCATTATAGATCAACGAGTAGAGTAACTTTTGCTAAAAGGGGGGGACATTATTACTTACTGTTTCAAATCATCATCTATTTCATCAACAAAATCAAAATGTCATCAGATTTTCCACATCACCTTGCGGTTCGACCATTAAATATTGAGGACTTGAGAAAAGTTCAAGAGCTAGAAAGCTTAGGGTTTCCACCACTGGAAAGAGCCAGCTTGAAGACAATTGAATATCGATTGAGCACTTGTCCAGAATTGAGCTCTGGGCTATTTATTAGAAAATTCAAAGTTGAGAAGTATAATAGGGATATTGATCCAAATGGTAATGCTATTATTGATGATCGAGCAGATGCTGAATCCATCGAAAATAAAAATTTTGAAGATAGAGAAAAAGCATATTATCATTTACCATCAAAAGGTTCGCTCATCAGCGAAGAGATTTTAATAGGTCATGTTATAGGTACTAAGATTTTTGGAGATTATATCACAGAAGAGTCAATGCAATTTCCAGACTTGAATTCAAAGGATGATCATAGTAAAAAGGGCCATATAGAATCATCCAATACCATTGGGATCCACTCTTTAGTGATCCATCCAGATTATCAAAAGAGAAATTTGGCTACTTTTTTGTTACATGATTATATACAGAAATTATCCAATCAAGAAGTTGGTGAGAAGATTGCAATCATTGCAAAGAAAGAGTTAATCCCATTTTATGGTAGAATCGGATTTATCTCTAAAGGAATTAGCAAGTGTAGACATGGGGGAGGAGAATGGTATGACTTACACTGTTCATTAGCACCAGAAGAAAAAGAAGATTAAACTATATGTATATGATCTTGAATTTCGAAACTTAGAAGTGTTGAACTTTTTCTTCTATGAATTGTAGAGGTTATCATCATATCATTGCATACCATGCTAGGGTAGGCAGTAATCATAGGAAATCTTTTCTTTAAAAGATTTATATATTTACTTTGACAATATTGATAAATATATTGTTACCGGAAGTTATGTAGTCTGTACTAGTATGTGATGCTATGATACTATTACAGGTTCAATTTGTTTTTACTATTCATATAGTACAGCTATTCATATTAATGATAATTAATCGATGGTAAATAACGACGTGGCGATGCAAATATTGATCTGTGTTTGTGGCTGATAAAAATCCATAAAAAGTACAATATACATATTGGTATAATTTGTACTAAATTCTATTTGAATTAAGTCATAATTATATAATTATAAGTACTTAAATGATATATATTTAACATGAGACGTAGGTCTAGCAGCTGTCTTATATTAAAGGACTAGTACTACATATAATTGAATAACAGCAATTCTGCAGCTATTTGTTTTAGTGATTGGAGCAGTGTGGTTTGTTAAGCAGATCCACTTGGTGTCTCAAGTTTACGTTGCTCACTACGGTTAAAGTGTTATAAAGAATAATTAACTTGGTGTTATTAGTAGTTTGTCCAAAGTTTGATTATTTTATAGATTATACACCGAACGACAGCTTTTCTCTAGTTTGATATTACTTGACAATACATGATATATATTGTAAACCGGACGTACAATAAATCAACACTTACGAACAGGATGCGACACCACTATTATAGTATATCAAAGTACTAGCTTTTTTCGCTCGACTTCGTCTTCGCTCCATTTTTAAGTAGTTGATGAGACTAAAATTTAAAAATTTTAGTAAGAGGTAAACCTCTAGTTGTTCTACAAATAATAGACTTTGAAGAAATTGTCGAAATGAAAACAAAATAACGAAGAGTTTTGTTATGGTGTCGTGATTGACGTCGACTATTTTGAGTAAGGAAATCCGAAATATACGTTAATACTCCTTTTGAGTGAATAGCAAGGTTGCTATTTCATCTGCAACTATATAAAGTGTATACCATTTCCTTGCAAAGCTTCTCTAAAGAAACTAGGGTTTGAATAACATAAGTAATTGTTTATTAAGTTATAGTTACCACACTTACCCAGTGTCATCGTTATACCTACCCATCATCTCGATCAGTTAGCTTGTATTACCCATCTGCCACTAAATTACGGACAAGCTATCCTGAACAAGTTTAGTATCATTTGATAACCATATATCCAATTTTTTACCTTATTTCTAGTAATCGTAGCACTAATTCCTGACTTTCTTTTTCCCAAAGTTAAAGATGTAAGTTTGAAAAACATTAATATATTAATTTCTCCGTAATATCATTATCAGTTATCTTTAAGCTCATCTGAAGGATATCATGAAATCTCAATGGAATTTTTATCAGCATTGATCAATCATGCAACTATGCTTATTAGAAGAAATATAAGCACTTTAGCTCTTTCTATCTGCTCGGTTTATGTATCATAGTTTTACTGCCAGTGCAATTAGCTGGCTTGAGTAGCAGTCAAGTCGTTGATGACATTACGTAATTGTGTCAAATCTTGTGAAGAGGCATCTGTATTAGGTAGGTTTCGAAAAACAGTTATTTTTATTAGGTTTTTTTCCATTTCGATCTCAAAAGACGTATTAAATTTTTCTAGCTTGGTGAGTGGTATTGTTATATAGCTCCAAGCTCATAGAATAGTACACGCAAGTTTCAAAAAATATACTGGTATTTTTATTGAGATAATCAACAAAACGTGAAATTTTACTAACAAAATTGGCATGATTTTTGTCAAAATTTTCAGTTTTTTCAAAAAATTGCTCTTAACTATGTAAAAATGGCCATTTTTAACAACGAATTTAAGTAGCTTCCCATTTGAATTTCAAAAATCTAAAAAGATCACAGAGATCGTCTAGCCAAGTACTACAACTCTACGCATTCAGTTAAGTTGCTACATTGATTTGAAATTTTTCCAATTCTCAGTTTACCCGGAGGGGCGCTATTTTTATATATTATTTTTAAATACTACTCTATACATAATACAATTGTATAGATCAAGTTTTCACCTTAAAAAGCAGTCACGTGACTTTGCACGTTTCATCAAAAGGATGTGTCATTTTCATGTGAAATCACGACAGGTCACAACGCCATTAATAATATTTGATATAAATAGCAGAAGTTTTGTTTGATGTTTGATACATATTATAATTTGTACATATAAGTTACAACTTGAGATTTTAACACATTCATCTAGTTTTCCAACCGTTCTTTCATTTAACCAGTTGAACTTGAAACTTGAAAGTGATCAAAACTGCCTAGATAAAATTTAATCATTCATCAAAAAAAGTCGCGCACACAGCACAGATCATGAGCACCATTTCGAAAAATCTTGTATTCAATCCAGCTACAGATAAAATTATAACAGTTGGCGGAGGATGCTTTTGGGGTACCGAAGGTTTGTACAGAAAGCATTTCATCAAGACAGGCAAAGGAGTGGTAGATGTCAAGGTTGGTTATGCAAATGGAGACGCCAACTTGAGTGATGCAGTGACTTACAAACGAGTATGTCAAGGTGACACCAACTACTGTGAAGTTGTTCAAGTGAGCTATGACCCAAAAAAGACAAGTAGCAAAGAGCTATATGAATTTTTTTTCAAAATCCATGATCCGACCACTACAGACAAGCAAGGCCATGATCACGGGACTCAATACCGTTCAGCAATTTTTTATCACGAAGAAGAGGATAAGAGTATAGCAGAGCAGGTCAAGAAAGAATTCCAGCCTAAGTGGAACAACAGGATAGTGACACAGATTGAACCAATTTCCAGGTTTTATGAAGCAGAAGAATACCACCAGGACTATTTTGACAAGAACCCAGGGGTTGGTTACTGTGAGACACATTTTGTAAGAGAAATGTAGTTTTCAGTTTTCAGATAGCGAAATCAATGATTAATTTGAATTTGTGACAAGTGAATTATTCCTGTACATACATAGTTATAATAGAAGTTTGATCAACTTCACTGACAAATTAATTATCTAAATCATTAATAATATTTGTTATAGCTTTAAGCTACATATTAGCTCGTAGTTTATTATCGTTTGAACTTTACATAATACATTATTATATCACTTTATTTATTTAATTAATTAACTTTTCAAGATAAGTGTGAAAAACGTGGTCTACACTTGTACAGACCATGCACTGTAGTTATGTAGTATGTAGTAACGACTCACAACCCTTGAAGATGATTTTATCAATTAAGATATATCTGCTGAACAGTGAACACTGAACAGTGAATACGCAATCCATTCAAACCACTCATTTCCTACTGTTTCTGTTTACGTTTAAACTCTACTTGCCTTTTATCAGTTGACAGTTGAAGTTTACAAGTTAGAACTTAGTACTCATATTCCATCTTAAAACTCCCTGCTCTCTAGAACACCAACCAATGCATCAACCACATTCTAATCAATCAGACCCATTTTACCTGGAAGCAGACACGTCTGCCTTTTCCAAGCTCCCACCCAGCTCCTTGCTCCAAGAACTTGACCTCAACTCTACCGTATACTCAGACGATGAAGATTCCACAACTCTGAAAACATTCAGTCGAGCAAGCTCATACAGCTATTCTCCAATTATCCAGCCTTTGAAAACCAGTGTCCTATCAGAATCTAAGAGAGCCAATATTAATAATAACAACAATCAACTAGAATTGAAAAATAAGTCACAGAACCAGATACTGGAATCAATCACATCCTTAACCGTGGAGAACAATTTATTATCAATTTTTATCACTTTATTCTCTTTCTTTATTGCTTTTCAATTAACATTACTTGCTTTATACCATTTGGAGATTTTGGACTATGACCAACTAATAATGAAACTAGATTCTTTAGTTTCTCACACCTGTTTACTCTCATTGTTTTTTGCTAAAAATATCTGCTACTTATTATTATTGTTGATTTTCACGAAAATGTACATTGGGAAATCATTGATTCAAGAGTATCCAGATTTGTCTTCAAAATCTTCAAGAATATTAAAAAATTCATGGGTTTTGGTGATATCCCTGTTAACATTTAATGTTTTGTTGAACAAACCTTTTAAAAATTTAGAGGAAATTAAAATGAACCAAGAATCACTATCATTTTTTCACCTAAAGTTTTATGAGTTGATGTTGAGTTACATTTGGTATTCTGATTTAGCTGCGTATGGAGCCGTTCTGGTTTCTTGTTTTTGGTATGCAGGATGTATTGTTGTGAATTGTTTAAAGACATCATACAATATCTGAGGATCGTATCACGGTTCATCCATTTCAAATTTCACAATTAGCTAGGTTTATTTTGCTCAATACATTTTTCTCTAGTTCCAAAAATTCTTTTTACTTTGGTTGTCCTTTGATTATTTAGTCTTCAATGTTGGCCACAACTTGGGTTCTCGTGATTTATTTTTTTGTAGTTGGGGTCAGATCAGGGGTCGGTACTAGGTAGAAAGCAGGATTTAGAAATCTCAATTTTCACATTTTGACACATAATTTTGTTTTGTAGAAAATCTCGAAAATCAAAACAAAAACAAAAACAAATATGTGAAAGCTAAAAGTTAATACAAACAACAAGAAAAAAAAAAAATCTCACCAAAACTAGTCAAACTGTTATCAACACACAGAACAATCATCACGATGTCTAACCTGCTACAAAAAATAGAAGTCTGCGGTTTAAAAAGCGTGAAAGCAATATTAGCAAGCCGCTTTCAAGTTCCGTCAGTTTTTTGATCCATTGTTTTGGCCTAAATTGGTATAACTGGAGAACAACTTGTTTCATTACAATTTTTCAAAAGTTTCAGCAGTGTTTCATATATAAACTAGCTTAATCAACTTTGTTTTAACATATAGTCGTTTTCAAGAATCAATATCACCAAAGAAAAACAATCATGTCTAATATTCATACTTTTGATCAAGATTTATTGATTCCTTTACATAGATCAAGTGCAAGTCACAGGCTAATCCAACTACCAAATGGACTTAAAGCTCTTTTGATTTCAAACCCTTCTCAAGATTTATGTGCTGCATCAGTTGCAGTTTCAACAGGTTCTCATTATGATCATGAAAAAATTTTAGGGTTGGCTCATTTATGCGAACATTTGGTATTATTAGGCTCAAAAAAATTTCCAAATCCAAATTTATTTCATGATGAGTTGACTATTGCAGGTGGAAATAGAAATGCTTTCACTACTGGCGAGCAAACAAACTTTTATTTTGAGGTCCCTGCAAACTCAACATTTGTACCATCAAATTCATCATCATCACTTTCTTCTTCTTCTGAACCTTATTTTAATAGATTATTAGAAATTTTCGCAAATTGTTTTACGGAACCTTTATTCAAAAATGATGTTTTTGACAAAGAAGTTTTTGCCATTGAGAATGAACATTCAGCTAATAAATGTAAAACCTCAAAAATTTTATATCATGGTTTAAGGATATTATCAAATGAAAATCATCAATTCAATAGATTTGCAACAGGTAATTTCTATACAGTTAATGATATCCCAGCAATAAATAAAATTAATGTTAGAGATTATTTAATCACTTATTTCAATGAAAGCTTTGTTGCGGAGAGAATGTCCTTAGTGATTCAAGGTCCTCAATCTTTGAATATTTTACAAAAATTAGCTCTGACAAATTTCAATGGTATCAAAAGTATGAATAGCTCAAACCAATCAAAGAAAAAATTTTCAGGATTGTTTTCATCTTTAAACAAAATCAATACTAAAGAAGAAAAAGTTCATTTATCAAGAAGTTTGAATGATTCATATATCTCTGCCAATTGGAATGATTATTATAAGTCTGCAATCTTTACGAAAAAAGAAATGAGTTCAATGATTCTGATAAAAAACTCTAACAATCCCGTTTTGAGGATCAATTTTCCAATAAATTACGAAAACTGTAATGATTTAGAGAAAAGAGATTTGAAAATTTTTGAGAATTCTTGGTCAAATATAATTGGAAATGAAGGTCCCAAATCTTTGAATTCAGTATTGAAATCAAAAAGTTTTATCACACTTTTGAATGCCTTCACTCAAGAGTTATCCACAAATAATGATGTTCTAGTTATGGAACTATATTTGACTAACTTAGGGTGCAATAACTTGATTGAGATTTTAAATTATTTGAAATCAAAATTTGTTCATGGAGCTTTAAGAGATCATGTTGAATTAGGAAGATTTTTATCTGAAATTGAATCTATTGACTATATTAATTTTTTAAGAAGTGATTTGATAAATTCTCCAATGGATCAAGTCTCTAAATTTGCAAGTAACTTACAAAAAAATCTTGAGATTTTGAGTCCAGAAAATATTTTGAAAGGTGGATACAACTTTAATGAAATTGATTCCAGTTTTTTCGAAAATGATAAAGGTAAAGAATTTTTCATTGATAAAGGATTTCTATTTCAAAAATTTCTTGAAAAATATTTTAATTTGAACAATTCTTTAATCTGTTTCAGTGGTGATACAAGTTTGATCGATAAGAATCATGTTTTCAAAATTAACGAACTTGATTTTAAAACAGACCAATACTTTGGATTTGATTATAAAATAATCAAGAATTTTGATACTTTTTTGACTAATACTGATCATACTGATCAAAATTCAAAAGAATTTGATGAATTTGACACGATTGAATTAAATCAACGGAACATTTTCATTCCAAAATCAGCGTTGAATTTAAGTGTTATAAAATCAGAATTAAAAGAGATTTCTGCAAAATCTTCGGTTGCATCTTTGGGTTATACTACAAAAAATTTATGGGTTAAAACCGAACCATCATTGAAATTTAAGGAAAATAACTTTGAAATTTGGATTAAACCTGAGAAAAGTACTATTTTTGAGTCAATAATGATTTTATCATTTGAAATCATTAGTACTAACCTTAAAGCATCAATTAAAAATACAATGAATTTGGAGATTTTATCTGAATATTTGAAATCTAAATTAATAGAAACGTTGTATCCCTCAGAATTATTGAATTATTCCTGGGAAATCTTTGCTAGTGTTAAAGGTGACCCAAGAATTGGCTTTACCATCAAAGGCTTCAAAATGGGTATTGCTTATTTGCTGAAAATTATCACCAAAGAACTACTTGCTCTACTAAATGATGATATTCACCTCAAATTAAATGATTTTAGAAAGTTGAGAAGTTTGATTAGAAATAGATACAGCAGCTTAAAACAAGGTAACTCTATTTCATTGGCAATGAGCGGATTGTTGGTTGTCTTGGAGGAAAAAATTTGGACGATTGAAGATAGATTAGAAGAATTAGATGATATTGAAGTTGATGATTTCAAAGGTTTTGTTTCCAGATTTTTTAATAAAAAGTTAAGAAATTATTATAAAGTATTTATTCAAGGAGATTTTGAAGTCAATAAGGATGAAGATGAGTTTATTAAAATTTTGAAAAATTTAGATGCACCATCATTAAAAACAACAGACAGTAATTCAAAGATATTGGTTGAACCAAAAACTGTTTTGATTCCAAAAGGAATCAAATATTTTATTGAGAGAGAATCATCTAAAGATGATATTACAAGTTCAATTTGTTATTTTATCCAAACTGGTGAGAAAGGAGATGTTTATATTGAAGCAGTAACAAAACTTTTTGGATTTTTAATGAACAGAACTTTGGTTCCAGACTTAAGATTCAAAAAACAATTGGGTTATGCTGTTTTGGGAGGTGTTAGAATTTTAAGGAGCTCAATTGGATTACATATAAGTATAATGAGTCCAAATTTTACTTCAAAATATTTAGAAGAACAAATTGAAGAGTATCTGAAAAGTTGGGGAAATTTATTAAAAAAAATGAGTGAGGAAGAGTTCTTTAAAGAGATTGTTGATAAGTTTTTGAATAACAATAAGGACGGAAAAGAAGAAGATGACCAAAAAACTTCTTCAACTAGTAGTGGACCAGAAAGTTTAACAGCTGATTTGAAAAGCAGTGTTGGAAGCTCAAATGCCGATGAATTCGGAGGATGTATGAAGATTCATAAAACTTTCAAAGATTTAATATTCAATAATTATAATAATGATAAAGTCATTAAAAATGGCATTGATCTGAATATTATCAAAAAATTGAATAAAAAAGAGTTTTTGAATTTTTTTGAAGAGAAGATATCTGTATTCAGTGATCAATCAAGTAAGATGGTTATAATGATCAATAGCCAATTGACGCCGGATCAAATTCAAGAGAAATTGATGGTTTTACAATTAGATGGATTTTTGAAAATGAACGGGTTGAGGATTTCAAAAGAAGAGTTGGTTAGTATAATCACTGAAAGTGAGAAAAACCCATTGATGTTATTCAAAGAGCTGTTCAAATATTTTAGATCACAGGGAGAAAGTATGAAGTTGTGCACTATTTTATTGAAGGAAATTGTAAAGCAGGTGTCACACAATTTCAAGGCTGGTGGGACTAGCAGCGGAAATGGAGGTGTCATCTTTAAAGAAGATGGCGGCGTGAAACGAGAGCAGGTTGTTGACATTGCAGCTTTTCAAAGCCAACTGGCTAGTAAATAGCTTTGCGTTTGTACAAAAATTTTGAAATTTTAAAAATAATATATAAAAACTAGCTTTTTCCGCTCGACTTCGTCTTCGCTCATTCTGATTGTAGGGTAAATTGAAATGGCTAAAAGCTAAAGGCTTTCAGCATGATATGCTAGACACCATTGGGGAGTTTTTCTAAATATATATATTTCAAATATGTACAGAACAGCTACAACAGTGCTGATTACTAGAAATAAGGTAAAAAATTGGATATATGGTTATCAAATGATGCTAAACTCTTCGTTATTTTGTTTTCATTTCGACAAGTTCTTCAAAGTCTATTATTTGTAAAGCAACAAGAGGTTTACCTCTTACTAAAATTTAGAAATTTTAGTCTCATGATCAACTTATAATTAAAAATGGAGCGAAGACGAAGTCGAGCGGAAAAAGCTAGTATTCTAAATATATGTTGCATACCAAAGACAAGACAAAAATTTTCGCAAGAACTTGTCTTAATTGGTGCTTCCCAAAGACAAGAACTTGAATGTGGTTCATACCAAAGTTGAGAACTTGTCTTTTTTCTTTACACCAAAAGCAAGAATTTGTCTATATTTGAGTGTCATAATTAAATCACAGTTATACTACTCGAGTATACGTCCTCATGTAGTAGTTGTCTCAGTTCCTAGACTGCTCGCGACAAGATGTGTTCATTAATAACATTTTGGTTTCAGTAATCGCTTGATGCTACAGTCTTTAATTATAATGGAAGTTTAAGCGGCCTATATTATTGATTAAGAATATTGATTATATTAAGATGCAAACGTATCCAATTAATAGTAGTTAACGTGAAAATGTCACTACAATTATACAAACTAAGATAATATATTGTTAATATTAATGGTAGTGGTATTTAGAACCTTCTCATTCAATCTTTTGACTTCATCAATTGTGAAAAGTTGCCCAATGTCACTATCAGTTAACCAGGTCCTTTCTTTAAAAGAAGAAGGGTAGCTGGCGCGAAATAAGTCTTCATGGACCACAGAGCTGTAGATAATCATGTTTTGCCTTCCAATCTTTGTCATTCTTAACTAGGATAACTTGTTCCAATACTTTGGTATACTTGATTTGAGTTTATAAGTTTCAACTAGACTAGAATCAATTTTCTTGAAAGAATTCTACGTCGAGGTAGGCCAGCCGCCATTAATTAATACAAAAAAAAATAAGCGTCCACGT
>JAJMAV010000173.1:0-15789 GCA_030565045.1 Starmera caribaea | reverse complement strand
GCATCTTTGATTTTTAAGGTAAATTCATCAAACAAATTGCACATAAGTAATCAATGTCTTCTATGGACAGATCATGTTCTTCGGTGAAATGGGGCTTGATACTTTCGATAAAGTTTCCGTTAACATTGCTCTTTGGTTTTTCGGGTTCAATATTGGGCTGAGAAAATTGAGTCTCACACAAAATACACATAAGGCTTGAGTTTTTATCTGGGGATAGTTTTTTCAAAAGCACATTAGCATTGGACTCTTGGAGTACCGCTTGTCGGTAGCGACAACGTGACTATGGGGATTGGACATTAGCTTTTTATTAATTTCTAACAATGACGGTAAGCCAAAAACATCAAAAAATTTCTTATTCTGATCCTCTGTGCCCATCAAGAGATCCTCTTCTCTAATTACTTGTGTTATGGTTCGTTTCATTGATTTGGTCATATGGATTCTGCAGAACTTCAAACTTCAAACATCAACTTTTAAGTTTTAACACTACAAACTAGATTCTTTCTTCACTATCCTACTTAAAAAATTTTCATATAAATTAAGTTCAAATGCGTTGATAAGTACGCTAAATCCTGTTACCCGCACCATATGTTACGCTGAAAGATACGCTAAGCAGACCAAAAAAAAAGGTTTTACGTTGAAGAAAGTCAATACGAGCCCCACCCTAGAGTACAGAAACTAGATCAACATCAAGTCATATTGAGATCAAATCTATACAGAAGCTGCTTCTTCAAGTCTCTATAAAAACCTTTTGTCTGCTTTTATTCATAATAATATCCTGGTTTAATGCTGCATTAAAATGGTTCATCATGAATCACTAAAAAATCAGCAGTAATTTTAAAACAAAATGTAGTTCCAAAAGGATCATGGTGATCAAAAGTCACTTCAGTACAACAATGATCTTTTACCTTATCATCAATGCTATCCAAATCAATAATGGTGAGAGAGCTGCTTATTTTTATACCATGATCTTGAGAAAAATCTTCAGAGTGTTTTTTTAAGTTTAATAATATGGTTTGCAAGTTAACTTTTGATGGCTCGATGACAATGTAATTTCTTTCTATATGAGTACACAATAGATGGCGTGGATCATTTGAAATTCATTGAAATTGATTGTAAAAGTTCCAGAATCCCCAACGGTGTTGGATGATTCGGAAATCAAAAACTTTTGTTAGCTTTGTACTAAAATCTTCCAATGATTGCTCAGCAGATGCTTTTGAAATTATATGATCTTCTTCGATTATATTTTCAATTGTGGGTTTTCTAATACTGATGATGATTTTGATGCTAATAACTGTTGTTAATAAACAATCTTGAAGTATTTTCTTAGTGGTGATTTTTACTTTAACGGATAAATCATAGCCATGGGATTTTTGAAATACGAATTTGGTCTTGTGATTCTCATGGTAAGTGGGTGATAAGTCAATTTCTTCAATCAGTGATTGAAATTCAGTCAAGTCATTTGTAATATAAAAGTTACAGTACTTTAAAGTGGTTCTATTCAAATCCAATGCAGTACCTTTGTCAAAAATTGAATTATCACTAACCATAAAACCACTTGCTTTCTCTATTTTATAAGGAACTGACTTTAAACTAGAAAACTTGGAAGTTATTCCCAGCTTCAAATGGTCTTCATCTTCCAATGTAACCTCAGTTTTTTTGCTTCCATCAAAAGACATTTTCTAAAAAGGCTTCTAACTCAAATTTAAAATTAATGACAGAACTATGAATTGAAGAAAGTCAGTATCATATATCAGCAAGAGTGGTTTTATAAAATGGAATTATGAACTAGCTTGTTTAGTTAACGCTTATATGAATAATTTACCAATTATGGGAATTAATTCTGTTAAAGTTCTCATTAATGCACTTTTTCACCAGATGGAGTGATTCCTTAAACCGTAACTAAACTAAGACTAATACTGCTGCACATGATTATAATAAAAACCTTGGATGTACCTACTATCCAATACTAACCTTTAATTCAATTTTTCTTATCAGTGGTTAGGCCACTCTTCTAATATTGATCTGACTAGTGATACCAAAACTCGACATAATATTGTAATGTTATGGACGTGTTCACTAGCCAATCAGTGTTTAGTATGAGCAGTATTACTTTGATCAATACATAACTAATGATTTCACAAAAGTAATTGGTGCGCTATAGGAAAAAATTACATATTCTTAGATTTCTATACACTTCAGAACATTTTCAGTTACCAATTTAATATAAGACGCTATTTTTTTTGTAAAGGATCTTTTTTTATTCAATTATAGCCTTGCTAAAATGATGTTTTCAAAGCTAGGGTATCTTAATTAATCAAAAGTGACTTGAAGAGTTAACAAAGTACAATAGTTTTTCACTAAACTAAAAATTTTTGTGGAGAAATAATTGGTAATGGTTCTAGGAAACCGTTTTCAAAACAGATTAACTGATAATCACTGGCAATAAACTTAATAAGTTCAGTCATACTCATTATCACACTCAATCTCAAGTTCAAAATTAAATTTATCGATGATAAGTGGGAAGTGTTGCTAGCTTTGATAATTTCCTTTTATCTAGCTGGAAATCATTAGCAATACAATCCAGATTCACTTCAAACCCAAAAGTGGTTCCAAAAGAATCATGATAATCAAAATTAGTTTTATGACAACAAAGATCTTTTATACTGTCACCAACTTCACCTGGGTCTAAAATTTTGAATGAAGTTTTTATCTTTATAATAGACTGAGGAATATCTTCTGGGTGTTTTCCCAAATTCTTAATTAACTTGTCCATAGTTATTATATTATGATTATTTGGATCAACAACAAGTGTAAATTTTTCTAAAGCTGAATAAGAGAGTTTCCGGTTATTTGGTGAAAGACATTGATATGCTGTGTTGTTTTCCAAAAATCCCAAACGCTTGAGAAAAGTTCGAGTGCCCAAAACTTCATGAAGTTCGATGGTTTTCAAAATCTCTTCAAAGTTCAGCTGTAATGAATCACAATGTTTTTTATTCTTTCTGCCGGATCCTTGTTGTTCAATATTGATAGTATTCTTAACAGAAATAATTGTTGTTAAAAGGCTCTCTTTCAAGTTTTTGCTAGTTGTGATTTCTGTTTTACCAGTTATTTTATAATCAACATCAGAAATATTAACGGTTTTAATCTGTTTTTTTTCACGGAAATTAGGCGATAAGTCAATCTCAAAACTTGATGGTAATTTGAAATCACTTAAATCATTTTCAATATAGAAACTGGAATACTTGATTGTTGTTCTATCTATAAAAAACTTTTTTTGATCAAAAAAAGAGTTATCTTCCACTGATAGAAACTCATTTTTTAACAACCTATACGACACCGGTGACAAATAACTATCATGCATCATCATATTTGAACCAAGTTCGGTTGATGGTTTCTTATATTGCTCATTTGCCAATGAAGACGACGCTAGCTCAGTTTGGTTTTCGTTTTCCGTATAAGACATGTTTTGAAACATCCTAAGTTCAAATGACACGAAATGTGATAGAAGCTTGGAGTTTTAGTGATAAAGAAGTATTTCGACTGAAAAACTCAATTAAATTGAATGATATTTGCAAGCTTTTAATAAAGGTTTAAACTGAATTTGATTTATAATTCTCAATATATTGCTCTTATCATTAACCTAATATGGTAAAATAAAACGGAACTCAACTTGATGATACTAAATTCAATGCAATTCATTCCAAAGCACACCTCAATACAGCTGAGGTGACTTCTTTTGTTCATTATAAGATAACAGAGACCGTTTTATTGTTCACCACTCGAAAAATCTCTTATCAGTTGGTTCGGGCACTACTCTAATATCAACAAGAGTTTTATTCAAGATTAATTAATGTTTTAGAAGTTGTTTGTGACGACTGACTGAATTTCAGCATGATCTCAGACAGCTGCTAACCAATGATATAGCAGTTGAAATCAGAAGGTGTCCATAATCTATGAATGATATAGCTATGAGCTGACGGTTATATTATACTTGAGGTTTTTTTTTTGATGGATTAATCAAAAACTTCTTATTTCAATCAATTAAAGACTACATTCTATCTAGTCATAACAATAACACAACAACAGATTTACCGCAAGAGATTGTGCCTAGCTTTACTTTATTGAACTACATAATTCGATTAAAGATAACGAAGACCGTTTTATATGTCAATCATTGTGATACCAATGAACACCCAAATTCAATTTAGGATTTAAGAATAAGAGTAGCTTTAGCTTAGTTTTCAACTATTGATCTATTAAAAGCTTCATGCTACAAACTCTTGTTCATAATTAAGGTGATGGACCAAATTTAGCGTTTATAAATCAAAAGTTTCACCTCTTGATGAGAAATATTCAGCATGTTTTCTCTGTAGGAACACTTGAATATAAACAGAGAGAAAAAAAGAGTTTGATACAGCTCAAAATAACATTCATATTCCAATAAGTTAGCGATATATACGAAACCAACTTAACGATTACGAAAGTAATGGGTTTAGGTGAATATTTATTTGGTGGTTCAACAGACGAGATTGACGATTCAGATTTAGAATACCAGTTGTTTTGTAACACTCCAAATGTTAGTGTTACCAGTCCTTCATCTTCCATCTTTTTAATTGGAAGAGTGATGGTGTTGAAAACAGACAACATTATAAACAGCTGGATATTCATCAATTAATAATGAATTTGATGGTCTTTCAACTTCCACGACTGGTTGGAAGATCTTCTCTAAAAATTCTCTATTATGTAAAGCATCAAGTTTCATTGTATCATATAACTCTGAAATTTTAATCATTTCGATTAATATAGTCCCAAAACTTTTACCAATACTTCTTATAGAAAGACACCTTTGCTTGGTGGCGGTCAAGAGATTCATTAAACCTTCACAGAAGCTCTGGTAACAAAATCCATACACATGGGGTTATTAAAGACAAAAATCTCAATAAAATCATTGATAAATTGCTTAACTGATAGTAAGCAGCACCTTATAGCCAATATTGATACAGCTTCACCAACTTACAGCGAAGTAATTGGGATGAAAGATGATTCCAAGATTGAATATGTCCCATTGAACGCTCAAAAAACTGTTAGTTTCACCCTTTGAATACCAGGCATTCGAACGTTTTACAAACAAAACCATTGCAAGTATCTGTGAACTTTATACTAATTTGACTTATTTTGACCAATATGGTTTAATTGTGGTTAGAGTTTACAATAAATCATAATGTTAAGGTTTACGATTTTGAATCTTATAAATCAAATTTATATGAGAAGCATCAACTACACTCACGATCTAACAAGCTGGTCAATATAGCATCGTCTTAAAATTTCTTGTATGTATTAATTATTTCTGCTATTCAATCAAAATATTAACCACCATAATAAACGACACTGGAAAAAATGGAGGTAAAATACCACAACATAGATAATTAATCAACAAGTAAGTTTTTGATACAATAAACTGAAAACCAACAACTTCACCACCGATTTCCCTTGTTTCAATGAAAACCGAAGCATTTCTAGCAGGAAATACTTCCTTGAAACTTACCATAAACAACCAACCTAATGAATCAAAATCAGTAATCTTTGTTTGCCAATAATAAGGTAAGAATGCCAAACCTTCATAGAACAACAACGCCACTGAAGCAGCACACCAAAGAAATAAAAAATAATGGAACTTATTTGACTTGGTTCTTGATGAAAATTTCCGAACGTAGGCATTTCTAGCTGGTGATAAAGCAGGTGTTAACAAGGAGTCTTGAGTGAAGAACAAAGGTGGCAAGTACTGAACTAAAGCACCAGTAAACACCATGAAAAATAGACACGTAAAAAACCCAACTTCAGAGTCAATATTGTTCTGTTGATTAGCTGAGTCGCGACGGTTTTTCTCAATATCTAGCGTGCTCATGTTGTTGTTGTTGTTGTTGTTGTCAATTGCAACGTTTAGTGCTTCGTTGTTTTCCATCTTGAAGGTCTTATAAGGGATTTAAACTTATAATTGAAACAAGCAGCTCTTGAAATTGGCGTTTATCAAACAAGCTCTTTTTTTTTATTGTACGGTGACACATAAATTTTTGGTTATACTTTGTTTCTCAATGCGGCAGTATTGGCGAGATTTGGCAGCAGCTTTTTATCAAAAGTTTCTTCATTCGGTAATTCTTGCAGGAACATTACCGATAAATTTACAATCCTGACAGTAAACTCAAAGATTAGACCAGCTAGTTCTACAAACCTGTAGCAATTGAACAGTTGGTAATGACTACTACACATCCCGCTGGTGCACTGGCTTTGTGACAGACAATTTTATTGTAGTTAATCTTCAACTGAGGAATATTCGAGTAGTGGCCCCACCAGATCTGACTGGCATAATATAAATTAAGTGCTGTGATGAATCAACAAGGATGATTAATTAATATAATCGACAACAACACCGCAACACATTAACCAATGATCATGGTCTGCAAATCATCAGTCACCCAACTAAACTACGACATCGTTGACTTGATTCTGTCACAAATTGACCTGGACACAGTTTCATTGGAACAAATTAGAACATTGCAGTCAATATCTCCAGTTTTCAATCAGTGGTTTGATGAACAAACAATTGTCACCAAGAATTTTACAATGATAATGGATGAAACGCGTGATGCTATTGTGATTAACGATGGCGTTGACTTAATTCAAACATTTGCAGAGAAATGCAACAGAAGTGGTAAAATTGTTAAGGCTTTCGTGGAATTGGATTTATTAAAAGGTTATCTTGGGGAAGCATACACCAAAGAAGATGTGGATAATATAAATCTTGAAAAGTATGAAGCCTATTGTGACGGTCTGTCAAATGCAGTGCTATACTTGTCATCAAGAGCTGTTGTTCATGTGACTTCAGATTTCAATAATATCTTCAATGCTTGTTTTTCTATGAATTATATACTAATTCATTTGATGTTCTATATTGATCCAGCTGCAGGTGAAAACAATCAATTGAATGAAGTTAAACTTGCTTTAACTAAGAACCCTTTCAGTCATCATTACACAGGTGATTTGAACCTTATGGAAAATTTGAAATTGTCAAGAAATTTCAAAGAACGTGAATATAAAGGAAGACCTCAAACTTTCGTTAAATTGGATCTCCAATTTTTCCCCAAGTTTGGTGGTATTGATGTTGATGTTGATGCTGGTTTCAAATGGAGCTTGAAAATTCCTGAAACTGTTGTCTCAAGAAAAGCTCTTCAAATTGCTAGTATGGTTGAGCTTGGTAAAACAACTAACTGGCCAAATATCAGGAGCTATATTGATTATATTGATTATGAATTACTAAATCATAAAGACTTAGCTGCTCATTACAAAACACAAGCAACGTTTACTAAAATTTTGTCTAATTATCTTTGCATAACAGGTTGCACTTATCAATCTAAAAATTGTGACTGGTTTGATTTTTTGAAAGATGATATTGCAACAATAAGTTACAAAAAACATGGTTCTAATGATTTGGAAATTACATTCAAATTTTGAATAATATATCACACCCAAAGGCTTAAATTCTTATAAACTAGACCGTTGTTTAAATTTTCTTGAGACTCAAAAGCATATGTGTGAAACAAATATTGAGCCAAGATCATTTTATTCTAACATCACAACTTTGAAAATATCAAGTGAGCCATTAATAAGACTGCTTTTTGGACAAATTCACGGAAAACAAATATTTTATTACTCGAATCCCTACAGAGGATTTTTATCAAGATTTAGTGACACTTTAAAGAGTTTAACATTGGATTTCAAACCAAATTTTTTCAATGGAAAAATTAAAGCAGATCTTTTGCTTGAAATCTGGTGCACTGGTTTACAACATTTGGAGATTTTAAATGTCCCGTTTTTTGGTGAAATTGAATTTAGACACTGTGTATTAGAGTCATTGGAAACTTTAACTATAACTACAGAATATAATCTTAACGCGTATGATGCAAAATATAAGGAAATGGAAAAAGATTTGATTGAAAAACGAAAGCGATTTCATGAACTACGATTTGAAAAAAACTTCGAATTGAAACCAAATGAAAGAGATATGTATTTATCATTCTTTAAAGCTGTGGACGATCTTAACAAATTTAAAGCATTTCATCCAAAGGAAAAAGCTCGTGATTGTCAATTGAAAATTGAGTTGAGTGAGTTACAATTGGATCCTTATGGTTTCCAAAATTTCAAGTTTTCATCAGAGACTATTTGGTTAAATTTTGATAGGATGGGCATTCGAACTCAAGAAGATTATGAGCGATCGCTAAAATTTGGAGACTATGAAAGTTGGGTTAGAAGTCATACACTAGTTTCTTGTAAAGATGGTCATACAAGGTTCACTTATAAAAACCCGGCTAAAGTTAGTAAGATGATACCAAAATACCCTGATCATATTGATTTTTAAATTAACTTAAAAAAAACTACTAGCTAGCTTTATTGATGGGTTTTTTTTTTCTTCTTTTATGTACTAGTAGGAGTAGTAGTATTGAAATAGTTGTTGATCATTGACCTGGACCTAAAATAAGTACGCTGAAGACCAAAGCTGTGTTCAACAGTCTGACTAGACTTTCTTTATTTGACACAAAATTTTGTTTAATTTTTGCTGAATTGGGTAACGTTGGCAAGATTTGGCGCTAGTTGAAAAACAAATTTACCTCATCCAGTAGTTTTGGCGGTATGTAAAGAATTGAAAACATGAATTTTACGATAAACAACACTAGGAGTATCTTGTTGTTTGAGTTAGCATTTCATCAGTTAAGTGAGTCTTATTGAAAGCTAATAGTGCCAGAAATAGTGCTTTTCAATACGAATTGAATGCTTTTAAAGGTCTTCAAGTTTAGTTTACTAGTAGTGGGCGTACCGGATAACTGAAACCTCAAAAGAAAACTTGAAGAAATTGTGTACTTGGTTAGTGAGTAAATCTATTGATTCATCGCAAAATCCTGTGATTCAACAGACAATTTTCAAGATCTTTTCTGTTCTCAAGTTTCTCTGAAATCCATCAAATTTGTTTGGTTCACCATTAAACTGTGTAAAATCTAGATAAAAAAAAACAACCGATGAAGAATAAACAATCAAGAAAAATGACCTCCAGTTCTCCCATCTTCAAGTTGAACTACGACGTGGTGGACTTGATACTATCACACATTGATCTAAATAGAATCTCATTGGAACAGAATCAGACTATACAGCTGATATCACCAGAATTTAAACAGTGGTTTGATGAACACGTTATATTTATTTCAAATTTCCAATCAAAGAAGCAAGATCCAAACGTTGTTGTGGTTAAGAACGGTCATGAGTTGATCAGAGTGTTTGGTGAAAAATGTGTGAAAGCCGGTAGCATTGTCAAAGCTTTTGTTGAACTGGATATGGTCAAAGGTTATGATGGTTTATATCCCGAAGAACGTTTATCAGAGAATGATGGTTATATTGATTATTGTGATGTGTTTTCAATGTCTGTGATAGAATTATCATGTTATGGAAATGCTCAGATCCATTTCGATGTCGATAATGTCTTTGTTGCATGTTACAAAATGAATCTTATACTGAAGAGTTTTGAAAAATGTGTTTTCATTTTGAGAGCAATACCAGAAGAGCAAATGATGTTGGATGAGATAAAGCAATACTTCTGTCATAATCCTTTAACTGAACATAACAAAGGTGACTTGGAAGTTTCAGAAGACTTAAAGCGCAAGTACTCGAAACTGGAAATAGGAAAGCGTTTACCTGAAGTTTCAACAGATTTGGACTTGGATACACCAGATATGCATAATATGTTTCTTGATTACAATGTGGAATGGAAATTTGCTAAAATTCCAGATGCTGCCATTTTGAAGAAAGCTACTCAGATCTTAAATTTTACTGAACTAGCTAGGGGATATGATATTGAACAGTTTGAAGATTTTGATGATGCTATATTTATATAGGATGCCAGGGTATCTAACAGGGACAAGTATTTTCTTTGAAGAACTCACAAATTTCATTAATATAAAAGGTTACACTTATCACCAGAAAAATTATGATTGGCTTGACATTTTGCAGAAAGAAACACGACTGTTGAAATATAAAATTAATGGCTCAGATATGAAGTTGAAAATGCATCCGAATTTAAAGTCAAAAATTGAAGATAATGATTATAGTTCTTATAAACTTGGGTTATTGAGAGTACTAGATTATCAAAAACCACTGAATGAATCACATTTAAAGTCCAAAATCCCATTTCAAAACATTACAAATTTATCAATTTCAAGTGAACCAGCAATGAGAATTTTGTTTTGGCAAGATCCTTCGGATTATGACTATGTCGATGATATTTATTTTTTGATGTTTTCTAGAGGATTTCTTTCAAGGTTTAAAAATTTACAGAAATTAAGCTTGGATTTTAAACATCACTATTTTGATGAAAATTATATAGATGAACAAGATGATCAACGTAAAGCCAATGTTTCATGTATACATCAACAATCAAATTTGATTAAACATTTGGAAATTTTAAATGTGCCATTTCTTGGTACGATAGATTTCACAGGTTTAAGATTCAGTTGTTTAGAGACTTTAAAAGTTACAACTTTAAAAGAAAATATGTTTGCCTCTGATGAATATCAAAATTTGAATGAAAATTCTATTCGAATTTTCAAATTAATTAAACAAATAATGTTATCGAGCGATAGAAGTGATACGAAAATGTTGGATAGCTTACTTGATAATGCAAGAGAAATTGAAAGAACAATGAAACAGGTTGATGAATCTGAAATGGAAATGAGAAAGAAATTACGGAAATTGAATGTTCATCAATTAATTGTTAGTATTGATTCTATGGAGTTGAACTCAAACTGTTTTGAAAAATTTGAGTTTTCATCAGAGACAACAGCAGTTCAATTTAAAACCACTGTTTTGCAACGTGGTGATCAATTTGATACTTTGGATTTTGAAGATTCTAAATCTTGGGTTCAAGAACATACAAGTTTTATTTCAACTTCCCACTCTAAAACTGTTACTGATGAAGAAAAGTTGCCAAAATGCTACAAGAGTAAAGAAGATGCAACTTTAGGAACTGAGTTCTTGTATGATGATGATGATGATGATGATGATGATTATGATGATGATGATGATGATGATGATGATGATGATGATGATGACGATGATGACGATGACTTTTATTTCTGATCATAATAACTGTATGAGTTGTGATTCATAAAAAAAATTACAGACGTTGTATAGAGGGAGTCATAGGCTTGTTATTACCAAACGAGGTGCAAAATGTAGTTAATTTAATCTTCTTGCTTCTGTTTGTAATTTATTGATTAATGATTACGTTGTTAATAAATAGTGCTGGGGTTAACACAACTAACTAATAAATCATTCAACTATTTTTTTGGCCGTGTAGCTGGTCATTTGAGCCATAGCGAGTTTCAATAACTATCTAGACATGTGTTGCGGTTTTCTGTATGAATTAAAAGGTGTTTGATATTAGGCTAGTGCCCGTACCATTGATTAGTTTGACACTGTGCAGTGTGCCTTTCAAAAGAGTATACGACTCTACCAAGTTTCTTTGGATTATTGTGATCCATTTGGAACTGTTTTTTAAGTTCAACTTCAATACGGACTGTTTAGTTGATGAGCAGATGTGAAATATACAAGTTGGTCATATAACCTATATAAGTAACAGAATAAGTACATGTAATCTCATGTGAGCAGTTTATATAGTCTGTAAGAATTCATAAAGAGAAAGATCACATAATTGTATAGTTCTTGAAGTTCTACGACTGAATTTTTAGTTGTTTACTTAAAAATTTAAGCTACAAGTCGATATATCGCAAATATATAGCACGTTTACTCATTCTTTTCCAAGGTTATAATGAATCTCCCAAATAGCGATCCCTAAGGAACACAAAAAACATAGTAACAAACAATGGAATAATTGGGGGTAAAATTATAGAGCAAAAATAATTCAACAATAAATTCAATTTAGAGAATGCAAATTCATAATTGAAAACCCCATCATTCAAGCTACCATTTAATAAAAATAAATCACCAACCATTGGGAAAACCGATCTAAAAGCTTGAATTATTGCCACTTGAACCATACTTTGGTTCTTAATCATTACTTGCGCTATCAAAGGAACATATCCAATTGCTTCATGAACACATAAGTATGAAGTTGTTGAACACCAAAGTAATATCCAATATGTTCTTTTCCTTGATTGCATATTTAGTAAGAATTTTTTTATGCGACGATTGTCTTTATAAACAATGGTCATCAAGATACTTGGTTTCATTATGAACATGACTGGAAAATTTTGAAAGAAGAAACCAATAACGATAAATTGAAACAAATATTTGTGAAACGCGTTATCATTTGGGTCTTCTGAAGCGCGTTGCAGTTGATCTTGGTTTAAAGTGTTGCTGAGATTGTTTGGATCTGGAACTTGATTGTTCTCGTTGTCATTCATCTTGTTGGTTTTATTGCTCAAAGAAGATGACTTGTGGTTGAAACAAACAAATAAAAACTTTCCATGTCTAACTGTTAATTTTATGTGTCAGTTTCTTTGGTTATACTTTGTTTCTGAATTGGGTAAGTTTGGCAACAATTTTGGCGGGTATTACTAAATTTGGAATTTTTTGCGTAATAAGTTCAGTACATATTGAGTAGTGGCCATACCAGATTTATGAAGATTAAAGAGAATAACACACCAATTGACTCTTTGATGAGCAGTTAGTGATGATTTCAAGACTAAGCAGGTTGCACTACAACCGCAGGCTTTAAATAGGAATAACCAATAAGAACTAACACCTCAGGTCTTACACTAGGATAAGAAACATAGCACGTAAAATCCAAAAATGTACAAATATGGTAAATATAATGAGAGCTAGTTCAGATTTGGACTAGAAAGATTTTAATATCAAGTCTTAAAGTAAAAAGATCTGATTAATTTTTCACATAAATCTTTAGGAACCGCTAATTTAGAAATTAATTTCTTCTTAGAAAACTGACAATCATTAGCAAGATTAAACTCATAAGTTATTTCAAACCCAAATGTAGTTCCAAAAGGATCATAATAATCAAAACAAATATCATGACAGCAATGATCTTTTACAATATCACCAAAACAACTTGAATCCATAAATTGGAAACATGTTCTTACCTTAATAGCTGATTGATGTAAAATATCATCTGGATGTGATTTCAAATTTGTAAACATTGTCGTGTTGTCAAGACTTCCTGGTTGAACAACAATCAAGTTGTTTTCTAGTGAATCGTGTAAGAACTCATGTTCATTGATGGAGACTTCTGTGAATCGACCAAAAGTTCTAGAGTATTCATTGCGAATGTAAAAAGTTTGAGTTTCAAATACTGTGCAAGTTGGAGTATCATCGACGTTTTTCTTCCTCCAATCTTCTGTTAATTCATCAACATGAATTTTAGAATGTACAGTGCTTTTATTAATCTTGATAGTCATCTTAACAGTGATAATTGTTGTTAATAATGATAATTTGCGATCAAGTTTTTTTCCTAGTGGTGATTTCTGTTTTTGTATCAAGTTGATAGTTATGCTTATTGTGGAATATTTGCTGACTCTTTGCAACTTTACGATAAGTAGGTGATAAGTCAATCTCGTTGATCAATGATTTGAAGTTACTCAAGTCATTTTCAATGAAAAAATTGGTGTTGTTTATTGTAGCTCTATTTATAGTTATTGAATCATCTTTGATTTCTGAAATATCATCCACTGAATACATAGCAAGAATTTTTTGAATTGGAAGGAAAGTTGTCCTTTGATTTCTGATCATGCTTAATTTCCTATGAAGTTTGTGTCCCATTTTTTTTTTCATCGTAGGACATGTTTGAGACAATCTTAATCAAGTGACAATGAGCAATGATATGAGTGAGAAGAGGCAATTATTTCTCAGTCTTTCACTTAAAGTTTTGAGAAAGTTCATTAAATTCAACGTCTTGAATATATTTCTTATTAAAGCACTAGTAATTATTAACCTAATGTGGTAAAATAAAACGGAACATATTTAACACCAAGCTCAATTCACTAGAATTCGACATCAATATAGCAGATGTGACTATCTTAAGTGTCAGCTCACTTCATTCAACTGATCATCTCGTTCAATTCAGATAACATAAACCGTTTTATTGTTTATCAGCTCAAGATGATTTCTTATCAGTGGTTCGGACACTACTCACATATATTTTTAAGAATTACATGGTATATACTATACAGAAACTAAATCAAAATCAAGTCATATTGAGATCGAATATACAGAGCTGCCGTTAAATATTTTGAGAAACAAAATAGTGATGATCCAGTCTGGTTTCACTTATATACTGCAAAATGGTTCAACATGAATCACGAAACAATTAACAATAATTTCAAAATGAAATCTCGTTCCAAAGGGATCATGAAGGTCAAAACTCACTTCAGTACAGCATTGATCTTTCAATCTATCCATAATGTTATCCAATATAATGGTGAAAGAACTATTTATTTGTATACTATCTTTATGGAAATCTTCAGTGTGTTTTTTCAAATTAAGTAATATGGTTTGCAAGTTCAAATTTGATGGCTCAATGATAACGGAACTTTTCTCTATATCATTAAATGATAGATGGCGTGAGTCGCCGATCGCTCTTCACGCGGTTCTTAGTCGTGACAAAAGCAGTAAAATTGTTGTTTTTTGCAATAATTTTGTTTCTTGAAACATTTTTCAAATTAAAATTTCAACGATTTTTCTTGGTGGACAGCAAGATTTCATCATTAAGTTTTAACCAGTTGAAGCAGCTACAGAAAAAAGAAAAAAATATATAACGAAAGAATGTATTAAAGATGACAGAAAGAAAAGATCAGGATTCAAAGGGGAATTGTTTAACTAAAACACACTCTCCTCCATTTTCAGGAACTCCATAAACGAAAACTCCGTTGGCACAGGCAACAACTAAATTCCCTAAATTGAATCCCATAGCTAATTTCCCAACGGTGTTTAATTTCAAAAACGCAAAATCTCGTTGTGGTTCTAGTATACTTGAAATATTTCTGGGTAAATTCTTCCATAAAGTCTTGGATAATTTATTCCCATTTGATTTTAATTTTGGTGATGGCATCACAAATTCATTTGATGTGAACTGTTGTGGGATCGATAGTTCATCTCTCGTTGTAGTGGACAGTATATCATCCTGTGGCTGATCTTCTCCGTTATTAGAAAGCTTGAAAATATGGATCGTTGAAGTGTCTGATGAAACAGCCAATAAAGATGAATTTAAATTGAAACATAAACCCGTGATTTTAGCAGTGTATGATCCACGTCTGAATTCGTACATTTTACTACCACTCAGGCAGTTGAAAATACGGATAATAGTGCCCTTAGATGAGGCAGTGGTGAAAAGTGTACCGTTTTGATTGATCTTCAAATGTGATATTTCTGTTTTATGACATTTCACGATATTCAAAGGTGCAATGTTTAAAGCATCAAACAAAATCACTGAAACAGTGTCGTTATCTGCTGTATGATAATTATTGTTGTTGTTGTTTGTAGTAGTAGAGGTAGAATTGGCATTTGAAGATGGATAAATCAACACACTTTCATCATTGGAACTTAAATCACATAAGGCATTTGGATTCTCACAGGTGTCTATCGTGTGCAATAGTTTCAGACAGCTGATATCGTAGATATATATTTGATCAATCAGCACGACCACTAGTCGTTTCCTATTAAGCTTGATTGACAAAATTGTGTTTGGGAACGTGAGCTCACAGATATTGGCCCTTTTCT
>JAJMAV010000172.1:0-15853 GCA_030565045.1 Starmera caribaea | reverse complement strand
GTTTATCAATTAGACCAGATAAAATTTTGGTGGATGTGTTACTGAGACTGATGGGACGTATGTCCTTTGTTTCAATTGTTTGATTTGCCTTGAATTCAGTAGTATCTATCTTTTTGTTCAATATCGTTATGATGATTTTCTGCATTGATGATGGAAAAGGTGCTCCTTTTAGTAATTCGTTGAATAGTGACGTTAAAAATGGTGTTATTTCTTTGGAAAAAGCGTGGAAGAACTCATATGGGAGTCCATCAATTCCTGGGCGCACTGAAATGTGTTTTTTTATTCTTCTTGATACTGTAAAAAACAAAAATCTTCCCCGCCAGGAGTCGAACCTGGAATCTTCTGGTTGCAGAAGTAACTACCATTAAATCGTAGCCAGACGCCGTGACCATTGGGCCACGAGGAACAGATTTTAAAAGTTTTAATTTGCCCGTTTACTAGCATCTGTGCAGTACGTAAATGTCTCTAACCACTGCTCAGTCCCGCGAAGCTCAGTTTCTATTAATGTTGCTTGATTTATAGGAGTTCTTGTAAATTGTGGTGGCCTCTGAATGAGCTGGTCGTGTTATAGTTTGATACACAATATACATATGATTTTTGGTATAACTTCTAAAAGAAAGCGCACTTGAATTTTTCTATAGTACATTCTTATTATAATAATATTTTTGATTGTAGACGGTCTAGGTGAGATCTACAACAGCTAGCATTAAATATATTAACATAACCTCTATTCTATTTTAATTTATAAATACACATATATAATAATTTGTTTTTTTTTTGTTTTCTATCTTGTTTTATTTTATTTTTTTTTATTTTATTACACTTTTTCCATCTCATCTATATGAAACTTTTCTAGGAGAATCTTTCAGTAAATCTTGATTTAAATCAATCCCATCCATGTTTCTTTGAATCAAGAATCTTAATGAATTATACCAAATGTTATGACGTTGTCTAGTTGGACAAGTGATCTTAATTGAACGATTTTGTGAGTGAATGATAATACTCTTATGATACAATCCAGTTGGTAAAGGATTATTATCATCAACACTTTCAACACTAACAATTGCAGCGGCTCTAGTCTTATTATTAGATGGATTCTCCAAAACTGGATTGGTTGTGGACCAATATAATGTTAATGTATATGGATGAACCCAGAAATATCTTTCATGTCTTGTTTCTGACAGAACACTTAATGGTCCTAAACGACGGTAATACTTGTATAAAAATTCACCAATAACTGTTTGAGTGATAGCTGGAACAATACTCGGTTCTGATAAAGAAGCATTAGTCATTAAAGAAATACCACCATCAATTGAAGGAGAACGTAAATCATTATGACTGAAGCGCATCGAGTTTGAATGTGAAAGTATTGGTGTTTTGTTGGATTGGAAACCGTATTCTTGATAAGCTGCTGAAGCAGCTGCTTCTGCTAAACTCTTACGAGATGTTTGACTAGTGATGGAAGTCATTGTATCAGTTCTGTGGATATTTGGAATATCTTTGATTGAATTAGATGTGGTGATGCCATTATTAATTTGGAAACCTCTTTTAATAGCTTGGTTTTTCAATTCTTCATTTGAAATCTTATCTAAATTAACTATTTCTGATTTGGTTAATTTATTATAATAACTGGTTGGTAAAACAACAACATTGTTAACATCTGGAACTCTTGAAATGTTGGTTGCAACAAATGCATTTTCTGGAATACACAACAAACCTAATGATTTACAATTTTGTTCCAATACTTCATTGTTTGTTTGATGTTGCTCAGGTGCTGCAGTGTTTATGTCATCATCCTTAGAAACCAAAACAAATCCTAATTTTGAAGCCATCTCTGATAATTGTTCTTTAGTCAATGGTTTTTGTTCAACTGAATTAGAATGTTGGGAAATTGTTGATGTTGGTTGTACAGGTGTTTTGAGCACTGCATCGTGTTGCTTATCTGCTTCAATAGCTTTTTTGTCTTCAGATGAATGGATGGCTGGAGATGTCACCGAAATCACGGATAAGCCTAACGCGGCAGCTTTTGCAATCACTCCTTCTTTACTTTCTGATTTCGAAATTTCTTGTCTCAATTTTTCATATTCAGAATTCTCTAACACAACGAGTCCATAATCATCAGCTTTATCAACAATAAATTGTTTAGAAACATTATGTGTGTTTTCTTCGAACCCCAAATCTTGAAGAGTTTGTTGAAGTTTTTGTTGATGTTGTTGAGTTTCGAACGCATCCTGTATCATGGATTGATACTCTGTTTTATCAAGAGCAACGATATCATAATCATCAGCTTTTGCAATAAAATCTTGTTTGGAAATTGGACCTTCTAATTCTTTGATCTTTTCTGACAGCTGTTCATTCTTTTCAGTTACAAAAACAACGTTCTTTTTAATATTTTCAAATTCATCAGTATCAATAACAACAACATTATGTTTTTCAGCATTGTTAATGATTACACCTTTACTAATTGGTAATGATTTTTCTTCTTCTAAGTTTTTAACAGCATTCTCTAACTCCAATTTAGCTTTATTAACCTCTTGTAATTTTTCATACTCTGGTTTCTCTAAAACAACCAAACCATGCACAGGTGACTCTTGAATAATCAAATCCTTTGTGATGGATTTTTTCTTTGCTTCTTCAACTTGCTCCTTTAATTCCTCGTATTCAGGAGCTTCTAATACAACTAATCCATGGGTAGATGATTCTTTCAAAATTTCATCTTTAGTGACAGTTTTGACTTTAGATTTTTCAGCCTGCTCCTTTAATTCTTCATACTCAGGGGTGTCCAAGACAACCAAACCATGAGTGGCCGACTCTTTGACAATTTCATCTTTAGAAACAATTCTGGCTCTCGCATTTTCTGATTGTTCTTTTGATTGTTCGTATTCGGGAGTCTCCAAGACAACTAAACCATGAGTAACTGACTCTTCAATAATATCATCTTTAGTAACAGTTTTAGCTTTAAACCTTTCAGCCTGTTCCTTTAATTCTTCGTACTCAGGGTTCTCTAAGACAACTAAGCCATGAGCAGCAGATTCCTTAATAATAGCATCTTTAGTGATAGCTTTGCCCTTCACCTCTTCAAGTTCTTGCTTGGTTTGAGAAATTTGTTCTTTCAATTCTTCATATTCAGGATGTTCTAAAACAACCAATCCATGTTCTTTGGAATCCTTGAGAATGGATTCTTTGGAAATTGGTAGATTCTTTATTTCTTCTAATTGTTGTTGAGCAGCAGCAGCTTCATCTTTCAAATTCTTGTACTCATTATCTTTCAAAACAACTAATCCTTGCTCTTGAGAACTCTTTAATATTTCTTCTTTTGCAACTGGTAAAGATCTGACTTCTTCTAAAGATTTGATTTTCTCTTTCAGGTCTTTATTAGCTTCTTTGGTAGCTTTCAAAGATTCATATTCTTCTTGATCAATGACAGCAAGTTTACGATGTTCGGCGTTTGAAAGTAAAACTTCCTTAGAAACTGGCTGAGATCTAAGTTTGATTTCATCTTCCAGTTGTTGTTCAGCGTTCAAAGCTTCATCTTGTAAGAAATTATGAACAGGTGCTTCCAAAACAGTTAATCCATGAGTCTCAGAGTGAGCTACAATATCTTCTTCAGAGATTGGATTGTTCTTCAACTCTTCATAAGCTTTCAAATGCTTTTCTAACTCTTCTTGGTGTTGTTGAACCAATAAATCTTGCTCTTTTTGTTGAGCTCTAATTCTGCTTTGTAATTGTTCTTGAAGATCTATTAGATTTTTATATTCTTCAGCAGTTAAAACATACAAGTTAAACTTATCAGCAAAATTTTTGATGTTATCTCTATTGATAGCAGCTGATAAGGTTTCTTTTCTAAATTGTTCAAGTTCAATTGGGTTGAATGTGACAAACCCGAGTCTTTTCGATGCCTCACGAACTTCAGTCTCTTCTTTAAAATCTGGGATTTGAACTCTACCAGGATTTCCAGAGTTCAACTTACTAAATTCACTTTCAGTAAGCACCACCAAATCCAAGTTCTTTGCTAAGTCTCTAATTTTGTCTTCAGTGACTTCAGATTTATCAGAATCGTTCAATGGAATCAATTTGAATCCTAGCTTTGTTGCATAAGAAGTTAAGTCGTCAACACTTTCAATGTTCTTAGGAGTAGTTTGTTTTGGTTGGTCCAAATCATCACTAGAAACAGATTTGGAAACAATAGCTGGATTTTCAGTTGCTGGAACTAATCTAAAGCTCCAGCTACGCGCTAATGACTCTAGTTCTTCGTAAGTAATGCTATCTTTATCCAAACGTTTTTTCAACAAGTTCTTATACTCTTCAGAAGGTAGCACGGTCAGATCATATTCTTTGGCACCATTATAAACATCAGTTTTGGTAATAGAATGATCTTTTTGATTTGCTAACAAAGCTTTGTATTCCATAGTTGGAACAGGAACATAACCCAAGGATTTTGCAGATTCCATGACCTTGGCACTTGAGTCTCTTTCATCTTTTTTAGCTAAACGCTCAAAGTATTCTTTACTGGAAGCAACTTTTGAAGGAGAGGATGGCGCTGATGGTGATGACGATGCTGATGAAATTTTTGGTGGGATCATGATACTCAATCCAGCTGCATTCTTGCTTGGAGAATCATTGAAAACATTGTTGTCTTTTGGAACTAATTTCAAACCTTCACGTTCTGCATGAACAGCTAATGAATCCTTGGAAGGATGAATCAATGCCTCATGTTGATCATTAGATAATGTATGCAATCCAAGTTTTGCTGCTTGTGCGACAATAAGTGATTCATCAGGTGTCATCAATTTCTTGTGTTCATCTGCAGATAACACCACCATATCTTTCTCAATTGCTAAATCGTGAATGTCTTTATTTGAATTGATCTGTAATGACTCCAGCTCCTCTTTTGGAATTACTGATAATCCTGCTTTATCTGCTTGTTTTTTCAAAGCTTCCTCAGATGGATTCAGCAATGCTTCAAGTTCAGATTTGGAAATAACTGAAAGTCCTAGCTCAGTTGCAAAACTATTGATTTTCTGTTCATTTGGATTTTGCAACTCAGAGTAAACGTCACTAGACAATATTACTTTATCCTGTTCTTTGGCTAAGTCATCAACAGTTCTTTCAGATAATGATTTCAAATTTTCAAAAGAATCCTTATGAGAAATAACCAGATTCTTTGTTTCAGCATGTGCTCTTAAAACATCTTCAGTTGGGTTCAGCAACTTCTCGTGTTCATCTTTTTCTAAGATTATCAAATCTCTAGATTTTGCATGATCAGCTAAAGCTTCTTTGGATGGTTTTAACAACTGTTTATGTTCATCTTCATCTAATAAAACCTTGTTAGCTTCTCTTAATAAGACTTCAATTGATTTCTCTGACTTTTCCTTGATAGCACTAAACTCGGATGATGGAATGACCAAAAGATCCCGTTCTTTAGCTTTAGACTCCAAAAATTCAACAGTTGGTTTTTCAACAGTAGCTTTCAGTTCAGCATACTCAATTTCTGGAACAACAACAGATGATAAAGCACTGGCTTTTGATTTAACATAATCTAAATCAGGTTCTTCATGAGCTTTTGTTAATGACTCGAACTCTGCTTTGTCAACAACTAGTGACCCCATAGATAAAGCAGTTGATGCAAGAATTTCTTTGGTTGGATTCTTCAAAGAGTTCAATTCACTCTCATCAATAACAACCTTACCAGCTTCTTTCGCCAACGTATGAACATCTTTCGATGCTTTGTCTTGAAGATTGATGTAATCTTCAGATTTCACCACAACTGAACCACGCTGTTTAGCTTTTTGTGAAATAAATGAAATAGAAGGAGCTTCAGCAACAGATTTGAGTTCCTCATAGACGTTTTGTGGAACAACAACATGATTGTGAAGAGCTGATGCCTTTGATGATAACTGTTCAATGGTTGGAGCTTCAGTGGATCTTAACAAACTTGAATGTTCTTCTTTTGGTAAAACAACCAACCCGTAATCTTGAGCTTGATGGATAACCTTATCTTTTGTTGGTTTCAATAAATCTTCATAACTTTCATTATTCAAAACCACCATGTTTTGCTCTTTGGCAATCATATCAATTGATTTGGTTGATTTTGCAACTAGTTCATCATAATCTTCTTTATTTAAAACAACAGAACCATCAGCAGTAACTTTATCTGTCAAAAGTTTTTTGTCTGTTAAATCTTTGTTCAGTTTAACCAATTCATCTTTCAAACTTTGATATTCAGTCTCAGGAACTGCAACAAGTTCCAAGTCTTTAGATTTGGATTTGATAAACTCTTTAGAAGGTGAAGTTGCATTTTGAATCAACTCTTTATAATCATTCTCCGGGATAACCTCATGACCGTGAAGTTTTGCCTTTTGGATGATATGTTCAAGACTTGGAGCTTCAGAATCATTTAACAACTGTTCATGTTTTTCCTTTGGAATTGTCATCAACCCATATTTTTCAGCATGCTGTGAAACAACCACTTCAGAAGGATTCAGTAATTGCTCGTGTTGTTCTTCAGTTAACAAATGAAGCTTTTTCTCATGAGCAAGTTGTTCAACAGTTTTCTTAGCAGCAGTTTGAAGATTCTCATAATCAGGAATAGCAACAATCTGATGATTTTGAGTAGCAGCTTTAGAAGAAAGATACTCTAATGAAGGTTCTTCTATATTCTGTACCATTTCATTGTATTTAGTTTCAGGTAAAACAACAGATTCTGATTCTTTGGCCAAATCTTCCAACGTTCTTGAAGATTTATCTAATAATTCCTTATGAGTTTCAGCTGGAATCAAAACATGATTACATTTAGAAACATGTAGAGAGAGTTCTTCAGTAGTAGGATCAGAAGCTTTTCTATTCAATAACTCATAATCATCTTTACCAAGTACGACAGAATTATTTTCTTTAGCATGCTCTTCAAGCGACTTATTGGACTTTTCAATTAATTTTAAATGTTCTTCAACTGGAATAACAATATGATTTTGAGATTTTGCAGCAGAGTTAATTTCATCAACAGTAGGAGCTTGCTGTTTTCTTAAAATTTCTTTATGTTCAACTTCAGGAATTAAAACTAATTGTGATTCTTCAGCCAGTTCTTGAACTGTCTTATTGGCTTTTTCAATCAGTTGACCATATTCATCTTTTGGTAAACTAACATGACCATGAGATTCAACATATTTGGCAATCTGCTCTAAAGATGGACTCTCAATAGTCTTAACCATTGTATCGTATTTTTCTGCTGGTAAAACGACCAAGCCTTTTTCTTTAGCATGATCTTCAACAGTTCTATTTGATTTCATAACTAGATCTTCCAATTCTTCTGCTGGCACTACCTTATGAGAATGTAGCTCAGCGGTTTTGGAAATCTGGTCAAGAGAAGGTTCGGTAGCTTTAGATACCAATTCAGAGTGTTCATCTTGAGTTAAAACAACGGATTTTGATTCTTTAGCTAAATCATGAACAGTTCTATTAGCTTTTTTAAGAAGATCTTCATGTTCTAGTTTTGGTAAAATAGTCAACCCCTGTTGAGAAGACTTCTCATTCAAAAATGATAGTGGAGGACTTTCTAATTCACCTTCAAGTAATGTAGCTTTACCGTTGGAAATTGTAAGTTTCTCTTCTAATTCACCAACAGTTTTCTTTAAATTACTCAATTCTTCAGCTCCAATGACATGTAAACCTTTTTCATTAGCTTTCTGTTGAATAAATTCCTCTGATGGATTCTGAAGTTGATGAGATAAACTTTCAGATTCTTTCAAAGCAGAAACCAATTCTTGAGATTTTTGTTCATGTTGTTGTTGTAATTCATTCAATCTAAAAACATGATCTTGATGAGCTTTCTCCAAATTGATCAATTCTAAAACCTTCAGCTTGTGATCTTCTTTCAAACTTTCTAATTCTTGAACACCCAGTTTGTTTGATTCTTGCTCTTTTTCAAGTTCAACTATCTTGGAATCAAAATCTTTCTCCAATTGGTTGAGTTTAACAATAGATTCGTTATATAATTCTTCCAATTTGGCAAATTCAACAGATTTAAGATCATGTGCCTCTTTCAATGCTATCAAATCAGCTTCATTTTGTTCATGAGATTGCTTCAAATCACCAATCAAAACTTCTTTCTGTTGATAAGCTTGTTCCAAGCCAGTCAACTTAGCATCTTTTTCTCCATGAGTAGTTTCCAAATCGGCTATTAAAGCTTCTTTCTCTTGATGAGACTCCTTAAGTTCATCTAACTTAGAAACATGATCTTGATGGGTTTTCAACAACTGCTCTAACTCTAAAGATTTCTTGTCATGTTCGACTTTCAAAGAATCAACATCTTTCAATTGAAGACTTAAATTTTCCAGTTCTTGAACTTTTTCTTGATACAAAATCTTGAAATCTTCTAAATCTTTAACTTTTTGGTTATGTTGAGCAATAGTTTCTTTGGTTAAATTTTCTTGATGAGAAATATTTTGTTTTAATTCAGCCAGTTCTCTGTTCATTTCAGTGAAATCAATCTCACGAACTAACTTCAAGTTCAGATCAGTGGCTTTTTCAAGTAAGTATTGTTCACCAGGATATTCCAGTTGCTCACTTAACGATTTGATCAACTCATCATCTTTTTTAGTAGTGGCTAAAACTTGATCTAATTGTGATTTATAATCTTGAGCAGCTGTTTCAAATTTAACCTTCTCAGTGTTAACCAAATTCAATTGATTTTCCAAATCATCCATTTTTTTCAATTTAAAAAACTCATCTTCATCAATCAAAACTAATTTATGCATCTTGACATATTCATTCACTTGTAATTCAGAAGCTGGTTGAATTTCATTGGACAATGGAGCAATCGACTTGGAATCTTCAACATCAGAGTCTGAATCATCAATAAAAGAGTCTGGGACAAAAGAAGCTTGAGCAGGTTTCAAAGAGGTCGCAACAGAAGCAGTAGTAACATCTTCAAAATTTTCCCAATCAGTATCAAACGTTGATTCTTCTTCGAAAATATGAGTGGAGCTTGTATTAGCAGGATTGAACAAGTTTTTGTTGAATGTATCATTTTTCGATTTTTTGTTCAAAACTGGGAATTTTTTTGAAGTAAGTGAAGATGGAGTAGATGGTTTTCCCCCAATTTCATTTGATCTCAGTTTGAAAATTTGATTTCTCAACTTCGCAATTGTTTGGTGAGCAGTATTCAGTGATGCTCTCAGAGTTTCAGTTTCCAAAGCTGAGTTATTCAATGGCATAGTTTTAACTGGAGAAGCTGGAGGTTCATTGAAATCTTCTGAGAAACTATCATCACCATTTGGTTTCAAGCTTGGAACGACAAATAAACCTTTATCAATAGCTGGAATCTTAGACTCCTCTAGTTTTTTTCTCAATTCATCAATTTCATCATTTAACTTGGTATTTTGGTCATTTAATTCATCAATGTGGGTGTATAATTCTTGCACTTCATTGATTTTACTGGATTTATTGATAGTTAATTCTTTTTCCAAAGACTCCTTGTTCAAGTTCATAGCTTCATTTTCACTTCTCATGTCATTCAACAAATCAGTATGCTTTTGTAGGTCTGCTTGAGCTTTCTTGTAGTTTTGTTGAGTTATTTTCAACTGTTCATCTAACTGTTGTAACTTAGCTTGTAGTTCCCAGTTTGAATCTTTTGATTTTTCTTCATTTGCTAAAGTCTCATTCAACTTGGCAGTTGTGGTAGTATAAGCGTCTTTCAACTTATTATATTCTTCTTCAAACAGCCTCAATCTTTGAGTTTTCTTTTGGTTTTCAGCTTGTAATTTTCTACACTCCAGCAGTAAGTTTTCACTTAAATTGACAACAAAATCCATATCTTTACCACCAGTTTTTGCAGGAGAAGTTAAAGCCCTGTGGTCATCAAAAACTGGTAAAGAGGTTCTTTTATCTTTTTTGTTGCCTCCAATCAATGAAGAGAAAGACTTCTTCTCTTCATTTTTTTTGGCTGGGGAATTGAAAGTAGCTTGTGATAAACGTTTCTGGATATCGGACAATTGCGACCTCAAATCGTGCTCGCCAGAACCCATAATGAATGTACTCTTTGTGTGAAACGGTACTGAAATACAGTTAGTCAGGCTCAACAAAAAAAAAACATTTGTTTACAAAATATTTCTTGTAATCTCTGATCAAGATCATAGAAAACATTTGGAAAACGCGCAGACTCCAAGATCTGTGGTTGCGCTGAGCTTCAAAGCACTTACCTGCTGTAGTAAAACAATGAGTGGCTGCTTCCTGGAGAGCTTGCTAGGAGCGTTTGAGTTGCAGAAAGGAAAACTTCCCTGTAATTTCAAATTTGTTTTGTTTTGTTTTGATCGATCAAATCTTGAACTTAATTCTTTGATCTGACCATTTTTCTGGTTGGGCCAGCATTCCAATATTAAAATGTTCGAAATGCTCAATTAAACGTTTCCACATCGAAAGTTGGTCTTCTATTAACTTCTGTCTGTGTGGAGTGACCACTGACAGATGGTTTAGAGAAACAGAGTGGTGGTTTACAGTGATAATGAAAAAAAGGAATATATTCATTATAAATTATTAGTATTTATTATTCATTAATTATTATCATTGTATCAAACATCTTTCTCGCTATCTTTCTTGAGATTGTCGGTTTGTTCAGATGAAGAGGTTTCAGTGTTGCCTTGATGAAGTTTATCAGGTGCAATGGTAGCTGGTTTGACTTCATGCTTAGCCTTGACTCTGTTTGCTTTCTTAGGAACTCTTACCAACCAGTACAAGAATATAGCAGCACCAATATTGAAGACAATGAAAGCACAGAAAATACCTAGATTTCTCCATCTTAAACTGTAGTTACAATTCACCAGAGACAAGAACGCATCAGTAGAAGAAACCTGACAAAACTCACAATTACTGGTAGCATTTTCATCGTGTAAGTAACCCGTACCTGCAGCTTTAATATAAGTACCCAAATATTGACCACAGGTATAACCAGGTGGAGGTTGTAGAACAACAAACTCTTGTGGTGAGCATATAACAACATTTCTAGCAACTGCGTTACTCAAAAATCCATCAATGAAATAAGTAATTGGTGAAACTCTGTACATAAAAATCCAAAATCCAGGTAAAACTTTTGGTCCTGCTAAAACACCACAGAAAGCCATACACATAACAAACATTAACATACCAGTATTTGCAGCTGAGTTAGCCAATTCCAATGGAGCAATCAACATATGACCAAAAGTACCAACGTAAACAAAATACAGCACTAACATAAACCAAGCGTAAGCACCTCTTTTGTGAACTTCAGCTGACCCATGAGGACTTGCATTGTGATAAAATCCAACCGGATAGTAAAAACAGAAGTAAGCGATAGTACCAGTGAATGCGTTCCATGGAATCTCCGCTGTTATTTGAGATGCAATAAATGCAAACCAAGAAAATGTCTTTGAAGGTCTTTCTCTAGCTTCATATAAATTTCTTTGATCAACATAACTTGGTAACATTTGTTCAACTAAAGGAATGAAAACAACCAAGAACATGAAAATAGCATACATTTGATTTTGTAAACCTTGTTGTGTTGCTTTCGCATTGAAAAAGGAAAATCCAATAAATAAATCAGTTAATATAACAACCATCAATTTTGCCCAAATATAAGAAGGTGTTCTCCAATATTGTTCAAAAACTCTTTTACAAACTAAATAATACTGCTTGTACAATGGAGCAGCAAATTCATGTTTTCCTAAAGAATTGTCATAAGGAAGCTTAACTAATTCACGCTCCATCTTTTCCAACTCGGTAACAATTGCTTTATGTTCATCTGAGTTCATCCAAACCTCATGATAATCTTGGTTTGCATGAGATCCTGGTGCAGCACCAATAACAGTTAACATCCATTCAACAGGGTTAGCACTTTCTGGGCATTTTGGAGCACCATTTCTTTCAAAATAGTCAATCAAAGTTCTGGAATGTCTACCTAAATCACCAAAATAAACTGTTCTTCCTCCACTAGCTAAAAACAATAATCTATCAAATTCTTGCATCAACATAGCTGAAGGTTGATGGATGGTACATAAGATAGCCTGACCATTATCAGCTAATTTTCTCATCAATTGACAAATAGACCAAGCAGTTTGAGAATCTAAACCTGAAGTTGGTTCATCCAAAAATAATAATAATTTTGGTTTAGCAGCCATTTCAACACCGATTGTTAATCTCTTTCTTTGTTCAACATTCAAACCAGATCCTGGAACTCCAACAACTGCGTCGGCATAATTTTCCATTTCTAAAAGCTTGATAATCTCTTCGACATAAGCGATTTTTTCAGAATCTGGAACATCTTTAGGTTGTCTTAACCTAGCTGAAAATATTAAAGCTTCTCTGACAGTGGAAGTTTTCAAATGAATATCCAACTGTTGAACATAACCAATAGATCTTTGAAATGAAGAATCTCTCAAATGACCATTAACGAAAATATCACCTGTAACAACACCAAAAGTAACTCTATTAGCTAAAACATCTAGTAAAGTAGTTTTACCAGCACCAGAAGCACCCATTAAAGCAGTCAATGTACCTGGTTTAACCCAACCATCCACTTTATTCAAAATCAATTTGGTACCACCTTTAACCTTAACATTAAATGAAACATCTCTCCAATGGAAAATATCTGTTCCAGTACGCAACAAATCTCTTTTTTCATTTTCTTCTTCAGTTGCTTGTTCTGCTTGCTTTTCTTGTTCAGTGATGAATTTCTCATTACCAGATTCAAGATCATTTTTGATATTAGCATTTTGTTTCTTCAATTTTCTTAAAGTTTTAGATTGGAAAAGTAAAACTTCACCTTTTTGTTTAGCACTTTCATTATATTCTGATAATAATAAATGACCAAACAAGAAAAAAATGGCAAATGCTAAACCAATTGCCCAGTTTCTCCATTTATGTTTGGCATAATAACTATAAGCAGTATTAATATAACTGGTCCCACTAACAGTGGTATCACCGGCTACAGAGCTAACAACACTACAGATGAACCCATCTGGAGGTAATTGCATAGATGCAGGATTAGCAGGAATGAACGAGGAGCATTCAAATTCACGATCTTGGAATTCATTTGTCATTAGTGCTTCAAATGCATATCCTAATGGATCAATGTAATTAATCCATCTTGACCAACCTAACATATAGTCAATTGGAATAACAAACCCTGTAAAGATGGTCATCGCTAAAAGAATGATACAACCAGGTAACAAAGCAGTTTCTAACGATGGAGCAGAAGAACCAATAAATCTGAAAATATGAGACATAAAGAAAGTTGAAGTAAGATTCATCAAGAAATAAAAGAAAAATCTTCCTGGTGATCTTCTGAAATTCACCATGAAATAAAAAATCAAATTGAATGAAACTGATTGAAGTAATTTTGTTGGGATTTGAGAAATAACAGATGCTAAGGAAGCGGCAGCTGGATGATATAAAGCATATTGTTTGTGTTTTTCAACAATTGGTCTTGCTTCAAACAAACTCATAATTTCCAAAAAAGAACTAAAGGCATTAAATAAAAGAGCAAAAAACATTGCAGCTCCTCTATAATAAAAACTTCCTGTTGTTTGTTGCATATTGTAAAAAATTGATGATAAAATCAAAGCAATCATACCATGACCAAGAATCATGAAAGCATTTGAGCCTGTATCATTAATTAATCTTTGGAACTCTCTTTTAATCAAATATTTGACTTGTAAGCGCCATGAGATCATGTATGAAGAAGTTTTCCTCATATGATGGCCATGCTTAGAACTTTGAGCATCAATAATATACTCTCTATTGGTTTGTTCTCTGTTTGTCTTCAAAGATTCATCAATCTCTTGAATCAATGCTTTATATTCTGGTGAATCTTTCCAATATTTCTCAAATTCTTCTGGGGTTTTTGGAACTTTATTTTCCATACCCCAAATTGGAGTTCTTTCCAAAGGTGAAGTTAAAGAAGTTAAGAAATCAGCTGTAGTTTGACGTTTTGGACAAAAATAACCCATTTTAACGAAAAAATTTTTTGCTTCATCAGCTCTACCAAAAAAGATTTGGCGACCTTTATAAAGTAAACAGACTTTATCAAATAAATCATAAGCATCTTGAGAGCATTGATAAATGGCAATAACTGCAGTGGTATCCAAAACTTTAGTTGAAGTTTTTAAAGCCTTAACAAACTCTAAAGCAGTAGCTGCATCTAAACCTCTTGTAGCGTTATCCCAACATTGTAATTTGGCACCAGATAATGAAACTTCTGTAATTGAAACTCTTTTTCTTTCACCACCAGAAATACCACGAATATTTTGATCACCGACTTTAGTATCTCTAACATGAGATAACCCATATGTGGCCATATAAACTTCGGTGATATGATTAGCGTAATCTTCTCTTGAAATACCAGGAATTCTATTTTCTGGAGTTCTAAATTTTGCAGCTAATGATAATGTTTGCCAAACAGTTAATTTAGGGAAATGAATATCAGATTCAGCAGAATAAATAACTTCACCTCTAAATCTTTTTTTAATTTCTTTCATAGTGAATCCAGAATAATCAATTTCAGCTTCTTTGTCAATATGGAAACCATGAGTATCAGCACTAATAGTTTTCAATAAAGTTGAACAACCTGAACCAGGTCTACCCAAGACAACTAGTAATTCCCCTGGTTTGATAATACCATTCATTGGTTTTAAGATATCAAATTGTTGCTCTCTTTTAGTGGATGCTGATCTGAAAAAAGGTAGCACGTACTGTTCAAAAGCTCTATATGGAGCATTGAGCACAGTAGGTTGGTAATCAGCGTCTGAAGCCTGACCGTAGGCTCTTAGATTTTTATAAGTGATACCAATTGAGTATTGTTTATAATATTGGGAGTCTTTATCCATCAAGGACTTGAAGTTCTTCACCCAGTACTGAGAAGAGAACTGGTCGCTGTTTGGGTCAAGACGAGGATCAATGTCTGGATTGTTGATCATGATAACACCAGGGGCCACTGAGGATGTGATTGAAGCATTGTCTGCTTTGGTATGTGAACTGTTGTTGTCACCAGAACTTGCTGTAGCATTAGTGAACTGTCTGGATAAGTTCAGGATTGTCTCATTGACTGTCTCATCAAACCCATTGTACACTGGCGTGTTGGTGTTGGTCTCTTCTTTCTCGTCGATGTCAGCCATCTTGTGAACGGTACTAAGTCAGTTAGTTGAGTGTTTTGAACTTTGAAGTGAGAACGTGAAAGCAAAATAGTTGTTAAGTTTTGAAATTGTAAACTTGTAGTGGCATCTCTTTTATCTATAAATCAAATGGCAAACAACAGCTACATAGCTGGCAGCTGCTAGACCAGCTCATATTGCTCTGTTTACACTTTAGTCTTCACAAGTTCAGGTGATTTTCACTGAAAAATGGGCCAAATTCGATACAAGCGATCCATTCCAGCAGCTGTTTGCAGTCTGCTGCACCTGAACCGCTAGCTTCACGCCTCAAGGCTGGGGAGCAGCAGGCTACTGGAGCTATGAACCCTCGGTCGATGCAGTTAATTGATGACAGTTACAAGAAGCTATTACCTACTATCTCAAAGGCTTCATGGAGGACACTGGATGGTAGATACATGGATAATATCAACGTACCAGTTCTGCCATTGCTCTCTAGTCTCTTTGAACCTCAAAGAAGTCCCAAGATCTTCAGTGTTAAAATTGTTGCTCGTTTCAAGTTCCAACTTCCCACTCCCATCTTCAAGCTTTCAAGCTCTTACTTAGTATGGCAAACCCGCATATAAGTTGAAAATTCGAACAGGTGCTCTATTTGCTTTCAATTCGTTGCTTGAAATTCATGATCCAACTGAGGTTTCTGGTATATCTTATAAATTCACTTTCTCATGCCTACTGTCTAA
>JAJMAV010000171.1:0-16287 GCA_030565045.1 Starmera caribaea | reverse complement strand
GACCGGTATGTATATTAAACTATAAAATTGTAAGAGACTTTCAAATCTTTAAATATGATTGTCTGTGAATCTCACATAATAGAATGAATATACATAAACAAACTCTAGAATCTTCTATGAACATCTTTGCACTAACTTGACTGCAAGATTATTAGAAGTTTCTGTAATGAAGAAAATAAGGTAACCTAGAAGATGAAATCGTCTTCCAGAAAATTCATATGATATAAAGTAGTTGATCAATATCGAAGTCAATTATTGATTGATAATATCTTAATAATGTATGTGTTTGAAAATATGTACCATAATTATGGTACAGTTACTAGAAAAGGTTTAGCAGTTATGTATTCCTAATTTTTTCATGAAAAACATTGATGAAAGATTGAAATCTAGTTCAATAACCAATCAATTTACAGTCAAACTTGAGTTGTAATCATTCATTATAATATCGAGATGCTGATTTCTCCACTGAACTTCAATTGAGCTGGATTTAGAGATCATTCATGATTAAAGCAGCTTTAACTCAAAATCTCATGACGATATCAACTTTCTTTATACTCTGTTTCATTAATTAACATTTTCATTAATATTTCAAATGTACTAGACTTTAGCAATTGAATTCATGAATTCTTCAGCAAAACAACTTTTATGAATATATCTAGCTGATATGCAGTTGAGTTTGAGTTTAAAATTACAAATATGATGGCTGAGTACTTACTACTAAGTAGTATCAGTTTTTATCGACAATTAATATTAATAATTATTGAGGACACATTTCTAGTTCTAGTTTCAAGTATTGCAACGTTGAACGAAATCATACTAGGAGGCTGAAGGGCGAAGCACTAGTTAGTAAAGCCAGTGCTCCTGTAATTCCCTAATGACTTCTTATCACCCATTATATCCATTGCACTTGAACTTTTAAAGGGTTCAAGTGTTTCTTTTGGGTGCTATTACTGCTTTAAATACTTTAAATGCTTTAAATGCAAATTCAAATCATTTATCCGGTGCAGGAAATATGGAATTACGGGATTTTAAAATGTTTTTTTTTTTAATTTTTCCAGAATTAAAGGGCACACTTGAATAGCATGTGTCAAGTGAACAGATTGTGAATCAGATTAGTATATAAACAAGACAATCCCTCTCCATTCTGTCCATCAGTCAACCAGAATCAAACTACAAACAAACAACTACAAACAACTACAAACAAACAAAAGCAACAATGGAATCAAGAAACTCAGTCTTAAAAGATTTACAAAATTGTAACTTCCATGGATTAGGTCTTATGAACTTAACTTGGAAACCATCTCCAACTCCTCAAGACATTGCGTTTGCCGTGATGTCAGCTGCAATTGAACAAAATTTACCTTCTAAAACTTTTTTCAATGGTGGTGAATTTTATGGTGCAAATTTTAGTAACTTGAAACTTATTGGTGATTTCTTCAAAAAATTCCCACAATATCGTCAACATGTTATTATCAGTATTAAAGGTTCTATTGATACCACTACATTTCAACCAAAGGCAGACTACAATGGAGTTCATGAATCAATTGATAATGTCTTGAAATTCATTGATGTTGTTGATATTTATGAACCTGCAAGACTCAATCGTTCATTATTGGAAACCACTGTTAAAGCCTTGGATGACGCAGTGATTAATGGTAAAATTAGATCTTATGGTTTAAGTGAAGCTAGTGCTGAAACTATCAAAAAAGTTAGTGAATTAAGTACCATTGGTGGTGCAGTGGCAATTGAATTGGAAGTTAGTTTAATGTCAAGAGAAGTTTTCAGTAATGGTGTTGCTGAAGTTGTTAAAGAATTAGGCATCCCATTGATTGCTTACAGTCCACTCTCAAGAGGTTTATTAACTGGTGCCATTGCCAAAAAGGATGATATTCCAGAAGGTGATTTAAGACATCATTTTGAGAGATTTAGTGAAGAGAATTTGAATAAAAATGCTCCATTGGTTGAAAAAGTTGTTGAATTGGCTAGTGCTAAAAAAGTAACCCCTGCTCAATTAGCTTTAAGTTGGATTGACTCAATGTCCAAATCAAAGGGTATTAAAATTATTGTTATTCCAAGTGGTTCAAGTGTCGGTAGAATTCAAGAGAATTTTGCTGAGGTTAAATTAACTGATGATGAATTTGAACAATTGAATCAAACTTTGAAAGATATGAAAGTTCATGGGTCACGTTATAACAAAGCAGCTGAATCTCTCTTATATGTTTAATCGGACAATCCAGTGCTTTATCCTTTTTAGTCCCTTTTTTTCTATTCTTTTTTTTTTTTTTTATATTTCTACTTATGACTATATTGATATATGAGCAGATTTAAATATAATATTGTTGATGATTCAGATGTAGCTCATAATTTCATCTTTTTTTTACTTTACTCATGCTACCATAATATTTTAATGAGACATGTCGACGCTACCGACTACTTCACTACAGTTATCTAATTTTGTTACTTCCTTATAAGCAGGTGATTTAAAAATAATATATAAAAATAGCGCCGTAGCACAGTTGATACATGGCTCTATCTTTTATTAACTAGCATTACAACCATAGTACAACGTTTATCAATGAAGCAAACGAAATGGCCCAGTCTACTACAGTTAAAAGTCTAATCTTCGAAGTTTAAACTCATGTTTCAATAAAATGATATAACCACCATTAAAGAACATCCTTCACATAGTAAACTTGCCAAAAAAATCAGTAGTTCTCTACTGCTCTTTAAGCTCATAGTTCAAAGAGTTCAAAGTTCAAAGATCAATTAATGGTTGTACACCTCATAATCAATTCCGGGGGTGAAGAATATGTCATTTTCCAATTCTTTCTTCATTTCTCTTTAATTGAAGCATCTAAGACAGTCAGCTAATAGAAAAACCATCAGGTGGGTGAGGCAAGACTATAAAAACCTGGGAAGGCCATTCTAAGCAACTATTCTTTCTGCTAATCACCAGTGACCAGAGACTGACGCGTAATATAAAGGAGAACAACTTTGGACCGGAATTCATTTCCACATAGAGAATTTTTGTGTCATTTCTATTCTTTGTTCAACTTATCAACAAACCAAATATTCAGTTATCTGTTTATCCAGTCTAGCAACAAGATTGACTGATTACGTGTCATAAAATAGCAAGCTAATCTGGTTTATCAAACTTTTTGTTTAACCAAATGAATGTTGATCAACCTCAGGAACAACCACGTCAATTAATTGAGAATCAGTTAGAAGCTGATTTGAATGCTCAACAATTATTGATGGATGTTGAGCATAACAAAGAAAAAGACGCCAAATTAAAAAATTTTATCACCGATGATGATGATTATGACTTTGATTCACTTGATCTTTATGATGATATTATAACTTACTGTTTTCATAAAAAAATTTATGATATAATTGGTAATCATCCTTTTTTTGAAGGCACACCACCAATGATTGTTTACATTACTAAAGCTGCATTTTTCACAGTTGCCGGAATTACCATAATTATGGAAATGAGTTTGAGAGTATGGTCTGAACAGTGTAAAATATTTGAATATTTCTTTTGGTTGATTGTTATTTTAATAAAATATTTAATTGATCTAAGACAATTAAATTCTTATATTAGTGAAGTTACTGGAAACTATTTTATTTGGAGAAAGTTAGTCAATATTTTTACCACTATTAGAAATTATCAACAAAATGCATCAATTTTCTTACAAAAACATTGGATCCTCAGAAGATTGTTAATCTTCATTATGAGAAAGACCTTTCTTTACATTTTTGCTCATTATTATTCTTGTTTTGTTATTTCTACACTGGCAAAGTTTGCAGAAGGAACTCCTGATGATTTTGAAGCTGATTGGAAAACTAAACTTGTTTTTACTTTTGGGTATTATTACATCCCAGTTGCCTTCTTTTTATATAACTGAGCTGGCTTTTCAAGTTACTTTAATGGTGTTGCATACAAAAAGTTTCAGACTAATCAATAGCTAATTAATTAATGCTTAATCGACGCTCCTAATGAACTAGTATGTAGATTGTACTCAGATGATCATATCATCATGTATCTTAATTTTTGGCAAATGAAACTGAACAGCTAAATTGAATAAAAGACCCACAGCTTGCCACTTTCTAGAGATCTTGAGCTTCACCATCCATCAAGTAGTCGTATACTTCTCTATCATAGACTTAGAGACACATTTTGAAACGTAATCCGAGTGTATTTATCAGCAAGTCGTATTTCGTTGATCTGATGCTTGACACGATTTTATATTAAAGTTTAAACCAACAACTAACAGAGTAACGAAAATGGAGATTGATCAGCAAGGTCAAGGGCCTCAAAACAATTTTGAAACTCAAGTTGACCCAGACGTCTAACTGATTTTAGATACAACTTCAGATCTCAAGATTGGAAATCCAACAAATTTTCAAAGACACGTTAATGGTGATAAATTTAAAGCTCAGAAACTTTTGAACCCACAAGATGTTAAGCCAGATGATATTGAAAATTATTTGAATGATGATCTACTTGCACATTTGGATCTTTTCAAAACTCAATTATACTTCAATGAACTTGGGAATAAAATTTCAAATTTTTTTGTGATTAAATTACCATGGATGATTTCAATTTTTAGAATGATTCAACTTGTATTCAAAGCTTTGATCAATTTCCTCTTAAGTTTTGATTTTATGTTTTGGAGGAATTAAATAACATAATTGAAAAATTTCTTGAATTGATTGCACTTGGGATATTAATAGTTCATTTCATTTATATTAAACCTTACATTATTCAAATAACGGATCTTGTAAAAAGAAATCCTTATACTGTTGGAATGGTTATAAAACTGAAGAATTTCATCTATTTTATAAAAGACTGCAACAAAAAATTGTTCGAATTCCCAGCATTTATTCAGAAACATAAGAAATTAAACAGATTTTTGATTTTCGTTATGAAGAAAACTGTTCTTATTGTATCACTAAATATTTACTCTTGGATCTTAATGAGATGTGTTGAATTTCCTTCAAAGCCACCGGGAGCAGATGAAAACACTAAATTACACTCTTGGAAAGTTGATATTTTAATTTTTTATCCTTTATGCTTTTATGTCTTTGCATTTTTTACCTATAATTAGTTAGATCTTTATTAGCTGCTGGTTCTTTTTTATATATAAACTGTGGTCTGTCATAACCAATGGTTCATGGCTTAATTCAAATTGCTTGTATAGTGGAATTACTGATTTTATATTGCTAGCTGGTAACACAAATCCGAGGGTAAGGAGGTGTAACTAAATAGCCGGAACTCATCTTCACATCGAATTGTGTCACTTTTCAAGATTCAGAGATTTACTATTGTTACTACCTCACTATGGTTTTATATTTAGCGATGATTCACAGCTCATGAATAAGCTTGAATTGCAAGAGTAATTACAGGTAAAAACCATATATTAATGAAGTCATAAATAATTATCTAAATAAATAATAAACCGAATAAAGTTAACAATCCAGTGGTTAATTTGATTGCAGAACCTTCATATGAAGAAGCAGTGACAATGCTAGAGGAAGTTTTTCCAGTTGTGGAATGAGCTGGTGTTGAGGTTGTAGTACTAGAAGTAATAATACCAGCAGTAGTAGAGGTTGATGTTTTGACAATTTTTGTGGTGGAAGTAGTATCTTGATGATCTTCAACTGCTTTAGTTGTGGTGTTTGGGGTATCTTGATTAACAACTGTGGTGGTTTGACCTTCTGGTTCGGTTGTTGTGATTTCTTTTTTACCACCACTGGTTGGCTTAGCTGGTGTATTCTCAGTAACAGTAGTTCCAGTGGTTGTTTCAGCAGTACTTTAAGTTAATGGACAGTAAGTGGTATAGCTAGTTACACGTCCAAACTGAGTGGTAGTAATAACAGTAACACCAGTGGTAACAGCGATTTCAAAACATTTGTTTTCAGAACATGAAGTGATTGTAATAACAGTGGTTGACTCATTAGTAGCATTTGAAGTACTTGTAGCTGGAGCAGCTGTGGTAGTAGCACTTAAAACACCCAAAGCAGTAGCGGAAACTGAAAGAGTTGAAGAAGCTGACGAGACATTTTCAGTGATAGTAGCAGAGACAGGGAATGTCAATGCTTCACGTCTAACCAATTTAGCACCAGAAGAATGACAACAATGACACCTTCAAAGACATATGGAGAGGCACTGACAGCTTGACCATCTAATGAAGCTTCTAACCATTCACCTGTTGAACCGCCAGTATTAATTATATCAACAGAGTCAGAAGAGATAATAACTTCAGCATCAACTTTAACACCATCAATCAATACTTCACCATCAGTGAAGACAAAATTCTTGATTGACGTAGATTTAAACTCAACATTGGTCCATGGTTGATAAGAGTTTGGTAAACAAGCTTCAAAATGTGGTTGACCATTCAGCAAGTAACCAGTTGCATATGGTGTTGGAACTGATGCTGTAGTGGACGACGTAGTACTATTGTGATAACCACTAATAAACGAACTTGGATAAAAAGTGGTAGTGACGTAGTCTCATCATTTTATTAGCTTGAAGGTGATCACTGATTATAATGAGTATTAAAATGTTGAAATTAAATACATGAATATTGGGGGATTATTCATGATTTTATACTGTTTCAACTTTCCGGTGGAACAATCTGTCGGCTTCAACTAAATTTGACTATAATCTTAAATCAATACATGAAGATCATGATATTCGCAATTTAGTGTGCAAATAAAGCCGACTATCTAGTATCAACACTCAACATGAAATTTTGTAGTTTTGAAAAGTGACCTGTATCCAGAAAGCTTAGAGCTGATACTGGTGCAGAGATCTTCAAGTTATTCCCTTTTAAATACATCAAAATCCAGAATACGCTTGAGTTGATACATCCTGTGCCCTCTTGTTGCGGTGCTGATTGAAAGTTATAGTACGTCAACGGGTTTTAACTTTCCGCTGAATTTCATGCTTTAATTTACCTTAATATTGAAAAAAAAACATCAACAAATTATAAAAGTATGGATCTAAAAGGAATAACTTCAAATTTATCCACAAATTTCCACAAAAAGTTGGCCTTAATAACCACAACAAGTGAAAAATGGTCATATCCTTACAAGCTACAGCTTCAAATGTATTCAGGGACCAGTACATACTCAATACTTATTACTAAGTAGTCCAATCGAAATTTGAGTATTTCATGCTGTCTGATGCAAGATGCCACGTATATACGCATCTGTATGCACAGTTGTTATTTACACGATTTGCACTGGCAGACGGTTGATTCAAATTTCACACAAAGATTTGAGTGTAGTCGACTCTCGAGTTGAGTTACCAGTAGCAGTCTGCAGATTGATTAAGGTGTGAACAGTTTAGCAACTCACACCATAATAGATCGTTAGTTAGTAGTAATATCAAGACAATATAAAGAAACAAACAAGAATAGATATATAAAACTTCCCCATCTGAGACTCGAACTAACAGACATTTTCAAGTTCAAATATTATAATAAAATACGAAATTTGTGTCACTTTTGAATCTTTAATTGTTTAATGATCTTTTATATAAACTTAGTAACTCACGAAAAGGATTCATAAACAATCATCTAATTTGAAAGAGACTTACTGCTGCAAGCTATATTTAAATCCAATAACTAGGCAAAAATTACGTCAATTCAACCACAAAAAACGCGTTAATTCAGATTGAAATCAATTACATACTGCAACAAACAAACAAACAAATTACTTTATAATGACCGTTGAACAAATATCCCTAACTGTTCAAAAACTATTAGAAGAAGAACTTCAAGAGATTAATGAGAAAGTGACCAATCCAGAATCTAAAAAATTCTTGATAGATGTAGCTGAGTTGTCCAGCAAATTCCTTTTTTACATGTTAGTTGCACGTTATTATTACATGAAATTATTTGAATTCCCTGAATTCATTCAAAGACATAGACAATTGAATAATTTTTTAATTATGTTAATGAAGAAATTGATTTTGTTCATTAAATTTAAATTATATTTTTGGATTGTTTATAAGTTAATTATTGATGAATCAAGAGCAATGGATTTAAGTTGGAGATCTTTAATTTTTGTTGTTATCCCATATATTCGATTTTTGTATTCGTTATTTGTTGATAATAATTAAATTGGAAGCTGTACTATCAAATCCGGCATATTCAATGGATCTTGTGTCGCCCTTTGTGGTTAAAACTTTTACTTTATAAATATGTTTATAACCCAAATAACCTAATTATCTAGCTAAATCTAATCACTATTGTAGTATATCAATGTTTTATAAATTGTAATATCATATCACTTGCTTAACGTCATTTCAATCCAAATAGGTGGATGGTTCTCTAGTTTACAATTCTAGATATCCTAAAACGTTTTCAGTTGAGAATCGAACTGGCGGAGTTTTTTATTTTTTTTATTTTTTGAATTCCGGGCTTGTTTTCCATATCTCAGGAAAATTGTGTCACTTTTCGAATAATTATCTTAAATCTTTGAGCTGAACATATCAAAATTGATAACAATAATTTATGTTCAAACTTCATTAGTTTGTTGTTTTTATGCAATGCTGCTGCATAAAAAGTGCGTGGAACTTACAGTTTTACTGCTCTCTCATTGGGCTGGAACTGATGACTAAATATTTGTTGAAATTAATTATTCATAAAGCTATCAAATGACTTGTCACATATTAAATAAAAGAAAAGCATATCATTAAGAGATTGATTGAATATTTTATTGAAAATCCACTTGCTGGAACAAAAAAATAATTAATGGTATCTTTTATTGAAATTTTGTATAAGATATTGAATTAAATAAATAATAAAACTAATAATAAACTTAACAAACTTGTGGTAGCTCTAACACCAGTACCTTCATATGAAGAAGCAGTAACAACTGTAGAGGAAGAAATTGTTCTGATTGATGAGTTTTCTGGTCTTGATTCAGTAGTTAGACCAGTACTATTAGTAGTGATGGTTTCATTAATGTTTGTTAATGTTTTAACAGTTTTGGTAGTAGAAGTGATATCTTGGCCAACAATTGTTGTTGCGGTATCTTGCTGGGGTATGGTGGTATCATCATTAACACTATTAGTGGAAGTCAAAGTTGTATATTCTCCTGGTTTTTGCTTGGTTTTAGTAGAATTATTATTTGGTATTGTAGTGGTGACTTTATTTGAAGCTAATGGTGTTGTTGTGGTCTCATCTGCATTTGTTTCCATGGTAGTTGGTTTAGCAGCTAAGTCAGTTCCAATCAATGGACAGTAAGTGGTATAGCTAGTTACAACACCTAGTTGAGTAGTAGTAATAATGGTAACACCAGTGGTTACAGCAGTTTCAGAACATTTGTTTTTAGAACATGAGGTGATTGTAACAACAGTAGTAGATTCATTAGTAGCAGTAGCTGTACTTGTAGTTGGAGCAACTGTGGTAGTGGCCCCTAAAGCTTCTAAAGCAGCAGATGAAGTTGGAACTGATGAAACTGAAGCAGCGTTTTCAGTGATAGTAGCAGACACGGGGAATGATAGAGCTTCACGTTTTAATAGTTTAGCACCAGATAAAGTAACAATGATAACACCTTCAAAGACATATGGAGAACCACCGACAGCTTGACCATCTAATGAAGCTTCTAACCATTCACCGGAAGCACCACCAGTATAAATTATATCAACAGATTCTGGATCAAGGGTAATTTCAGCATCAACTTTAACACCATCAATTAAAACTTCACCATTGGTAAAAACAAAATTTTTGATTAGAGTTGATTTAAATTCAACATTTGTCCATGGTTGATAAGTACTTGGTAAGTAAACTTCAAAATGTGGTTGCCCATTCTTTAAAAACCCAGTAGCAAATGGTGTTGGAACTGAAGATGAAGTGGAAATTGTAGTATTTTGATATCCGCTTCTTGAACTTAAATAAGAAAAGGTACTTATCATAGCTGACTCAGAAGTTGTGGTAGTGAAGACAGAAGATGGATTGGCTGATGTAGTCAAGCTGGACAATGCAAAAAAAGAACTTGGAGTAAATATTGAAATTGAGCTTGAAACTGAGCTTAAAGAGGAATCTGAGGATAAAGTAGAAGTTGGCACTGCAAACGAACTAAAAGATGAAACCTGAAACTCAGAAGATATGCCAAAAGTTGATTTCGAAGAGATTTGTGTAGTTGATGAAGACATTGAAGCAGAGCTATATGAGAATGAAGATGATTCAAGATTGGAAGTAGATGAAGAAGAGACTGAGGCAGATAAGCTGGATGATGAAGTAAAAAAGCTAATTGATTGTATAGATGATAAAAAAGACGAAGTGGAAGAAGTAGATGAAACTGATGCAGTAGATGCAGTAGATGTAGTAAATGTGGTAGATGTAGTAGATGAAGTAGATGAAGTAGATGAAGTAGATGAAGTAGATAAACTGGATGAACTGGATGAACTGGATGAACTGGATGAACTGGATGAACTGGATGAACTGGATGAGCTAAACAAAGAAGATGAAGATGATTCAGCTGATGAGCTTGTAACAGAGCTTGAGATTAATTTAAAACTGCTGCTAGAAACAGAACTAGATCTCAAAGTTGATGAAGAGCTAGCCAATATTGAGCTGCTAATCACATATGAAGTTACCTTAAAAGTTGACTTTGAAAAGGAACTGAAAGTTGAAGATGAACTCAAAGACAAAGATGATGATGATGACACAGATGGGAAAACTGTAAAAGCTGAGGTATCAATATTGTTTGAAGTCAAAGTAGAGCTTGGTGTGTGACTTGAAACTGAGCTTGAGCTAGACAATGAGCTAGATGAATCCAAAGATGAGGTTGATTCAACAGACAATGATGAGCTTGTACTTGAAATTGAACTCAAAGCTGCATTAAAAGATGAAGTTGATGTTGAACTGGCTGATAAAGTAGAAGATGAAGTGGATAAGATGAATATAGAGGAAGAACCAATTAGTGAGCTGGATGAGATTTGTGAGCTTGAAGGACTTGAATAACTAGCAGAACTTGAAACACTAGGAGAACTTGAAGATTTTAAAGAGCTAGCAGAACTTGAAAAAGCTGAGGAGTTTGAATGACTTGAAAAGCTAGCAGAACTAGAAGTGTTGATAAAGCTAGTGGGACTAGAAGAATTGGATGAAATAGAAGACGTGGAAGAACTAAAAGAACCTGAGGAACCAGCGGAGCTCGACAAACTAACAGAACTTGAAGAACTAGATAAGATCACACTAGATGAAGTAGAAGAGCTGGAACTAGATGAAGTAGATGAAGTAGATGAAGTAGATGAAGTAGATGAAGTAGATGAAGTAGATGAACTAGTTGAAGTAGTTGAAGGAGGTGGTGGTAATGGAGGTGGACAAGTACTTGGTGGTAAAACAGAACCATCAGTATAATGAACACTTGTAGTGGAAGAAGCTGTCAATGCAGCAACTTCTGTATTTGCAATATATGTTTGTGTATTTGAAATATCATCATATTCTGTAGCAATTACCATTTCTGTAAGAGTTCTTCCTGAGTAATCTTTTGTATCTTTCATATCACCATTTAAATAAAGTAAAACATTAAACTGATCATAGAGAGCATAGTACTTGCTGAAAAACTTCCACCCAAATGTAACTTTATTAGAACCAGCATCATTCCAAGAATCAATGTTATTTTTATTGATGTAACAATATTGTCCAGTACCATCTCCAATCACACCAAACAAATCATTTTTATTAAATTCCACAGCATATTGTTTACTGATATAAAATTTAAGATCAATCACATTATGACAATGGAAGATATATTGATCATCTTGTTTCCAAGCTCCAATAGCATTCAAAAAATTCGCGAAAACATTTTGTGGTAACATAACATATTGAGGAATATCACTTTGGAGATTTACTCCATAAATATTACCTTGTTCAATGTTAACAGGACCTTGACTAAAACATGTGAATTCCAACACAATTCTTCCACATCTAATGGTGTAAGCTTGATCTTGAGAAAATTTGAATCTTGTGAAAATTGGAGAATTAACATATTGTAAATCAAGACCACCAATTTCAAGCAAACCGTTTGTAGATGAAGGGAAGTTTATCAATGACCATCCAATCCCATTGGTCACGTGTAAGCCTGACAATCCACTATATAAAAAATCAGCGGTTAAAGAAGACTTCCCATCTCGAGGATTCGTGAAAAATGCACTTTTGAAAGAATATTGGATAACTCCATTATCGGTGAACTTATCAGCAGAGAATTGGTCACTAGAGATGGTTGGTCCATATCTTTTGTAAGTCGAAGATTTTGATGGGTCATAACCATTCCCTTGGCCGTCATCGTTTAGGGATATTCTGTTAATGTCTTCAAAAATGTATAGATGAGCTAAAAGTTTTTGAGGAGGATTTCCGATATAAATATTTGAAAGATAGGTTTGACCATTTGATAATTGACTGACTTCATATCCAAAGATTGAGTCGTCTGTAGACTGTGCCTGAATGTTGGTGGCTAACAGTGCAATTGTTAATGTCAGCAATGATATTGGGAAGAACTTCATGACTTTGGTTTAGCTTAGTTTTGATGCGTAAACATAATTAATTATATTTGGAAATATTTGGAATCGTTCATATTTTTATAATGTTCACTGCTAAAACATTTATCAATTATTTCTGTGTTGATTTTCCAGCAAACAGCTTAAAACCTAGTGATGAGCATGTTACAAGTTACAACTTACAAGCACAATTAAAATTTGAAATTATAACTAGAGATATGGACAGCAGATTCATTGCTCAGATTTCAACATTAAAGTTTTATCTTACGTTTTGGAACGTTTTTTTGTCTAAAAATGGATTTTGTGGTGACTATTAGCTACTAGCTAGTAGTGAACAAATGGCAGCAAAAACCGTTGACAGCAAATTTAGGACTCCTTTCAGGGAATTGTAGTTTGAGATTCATAATGTTATTATTGGTTGTTGTGGATGAATGACCACTGACCACTGACTGAATGAAGTGTCAACGAGTATCTGTTGTATCTTTTGGTGCTCTTCAATCCATAATCATTCAAGCTCTGAGTTTGAACTTTGTATGGAAATAACTACTTCGAATTTCAAATTTCAAATTTTAAATCTTGACATGCTGCAAGTTGATGTATCCAAATGTAGATGTCCTGCAGCTAAAGGCAGTCGGAAGCGGTGTTTGGGCTGATCTTTTTGACTTTTTTACACGATTTTTATTGGCAAACGGTCATGTGACGTGTCACGTGTATAACTCAAACTATATCAAATCTGCTATATATCAACGTTTAAATGATTGGTAGAAGTACATTGGATTCTAAGAACAAGAACAAATGAAGACAATGGATTGTCTTTTTGTTTCATGTATGAGGAAGCCATCAAGCAACCAAATAATCCGATCTTTTCTCAAATTTAAGCTAGCTGCTATACACACAACACAATTCGAGGGTAACCAACTCACAGTCGGATATCGTTGATTTGATAGCTAGTGTAAATTAATTGTCACAATTTTATATCAAACAAACGCGTCTTGGACTCTAGTTCAATACTATTATCACAGTCAAGTCAAAACAAACAAACTATGGAAGCCAATCACCAAATACAGCAGCGTGAACAACCTCAAAACAATCTTGAAGTTGAAGTCGACCCAGATGTTCAGTTAATTTTAGATACAATTCCAGATCTCAGGATTGATAATCCAACAAATTTCCAAAGATACATCAATGGTGATTTTTTCAAAAATCAAAAGCTTTTTAACCCACAGGACATTAAACCAGAAGATATTGAAAATTATTTAAATAATGATTTACCTGAACATTTAGAACTTTTGGAAAGTCAATTATATTTTAATGAACTTGGTAGTAAAATATCCAATTTTTTCATTAATAATTTATCATGGGTCATTACAATTTTTAAAATTTTGGTAAACATCATCAAGTTTTGCCTTTATGTTTTGAAGAAATTCGATAAATTAATTCAAGATTCTATAGAATTAACTGTACTTGGGATCCTAATATTTCAATTCATTTATATTGAGCCTTATGTTGCTCAAATAACCGTGTTTGTTAATGCAACTCCTTATACTGCTGGATTGGTTTTGCAATTGAAGAGTTACATTCATTTCGCCAAAAAATGCTATAAGAAATTATTTGAATTCCCCGAATTTATTCAAAAACATAGGAAATTAAACAGATTTTTGATTTTTGTTATGAGGAAGATCGTTGTTATTGTTTTATTGAATATTTATTTCAGGATTCTACCTAGATTTGTGGAATTTCATTTCAAATCATCATCATTAGCAGATGAAGACATGATAATTAAAGATCCATTTTGGAAAGTTGCTATTTTTGCTTATCTTCCCTTATTTTTTTTTGCCCATGCATTATTTACTTATAATTAGCTGTATATTTGATCATTGGTGTTTGCTATTTTCTTAGGTATGATGCCCTATAGTGAATGGTTTATTTTATTGTTTAATTCAATTAGCTTGTATAGTTAGCTTGAATGTAAGGATGGAGATATTTGATCACATGATGAAGTTGAAATCCGAGGGCCAGTAAATTTGCAGAAAAACAGAACTGGTCGGAATTCAATATTTTCTTAACTCACCAAATTGTGTCAAGCTTCTACTCAAGTATAAGCTGAGAGATAGTGAATACCTGAAACAACTTTGTATTACGTAGACTTTAAATAAACTTGGTAACTTCATGAATCCAAAACTGTAGTATGTAGTGACTCAGTATCAGGGAACTTGGAATTTATTCAAATTGGAATGATTCTCAAGTTCGACGAGTTACTAAGTGATAAAATTAATATAGATCCAAAAAATTTCTATACCACTACTTAAATTGCTGACGTATATAACTTACAGTTGTGTTGCCACTCATGTAGTGATAGTGTTTGCACCAGAAGTTGTAGTTGATGTTTTAACAATTTTTATAGTGGTCGAACTACTGAAGTTCTCGGTCGAAGTGGTATCTTGATGATCTTCAACTGCTTTAGTTGTGGTGTTTGGGGTATCTTGATTAACAATTGTGGTGGTTTGACCTTTTGCCTTGGTTGTAGTAGCTTCAAGGTCAAACTTGAACTAGTGCTCAAGCTAGATGAAGAGCTTTAAGAAGAGGTAAATGGTTGACAAGTAGGTTCTCAACGTATTTGATTTCAATACTAGTGGTTGAAGATGCTGTAATTGATGGGACTTCGACAGTATTTGTGACAGTTGTCTCAGTGATAGAATAATCGTCATGAAATGTCTTAGTTGAGGCAAATCCAGTAAGAACAGATGAAATTGTTGGGACACCTCCTGCTTGTGCATATTTAATATCATTATTGAAATAAACTTCTTTATTTTGATAATCAAAAAATGTATAATATTTACTACTACAGAAGAATTCCCATCCAAATGTCAAATAGTCCTGCTCATGTGAATAACTATCCCAAAAATAAATATTTTGTTCGCTGACAAGACAAAATTCTCCAGTAACATCACCAATAACACTATATAAGTCATTTCTTTTAACTTCAATAGCAAAATCTTCACTAATATAAAATTTTAGATCAATCATATCTTCACAATGAAAGATATAGAAGCCATCTTGTGACCAAACTCCAATGGAATTTAAAAAATTATTGAAAACAGCTTGTGGTAATCTAACTATTTCAGGAGTATCAGTCTTAAAATTAATTCCATAATTATTACCTTGATCAATTTTAATAGGATCTTTATTCAAACCACAACCATCATCACCCAAGATTTCTCAAGATTTTGAAAGATCTTAAATAAGTACCTGAGTCTGATTGTAAACATTTGAATCTTGTAAATTCTTGAGAACCGACATATTGTAAATCAACAGAACCGAATCGAGCCAAACCATCATTTGTTGGATATTTGATTACAGAATATCCAGTACCATCAATATTATTGCTTTCAAACAAAGCTCGGTAAGAAAATTCTAGTGAAATAGTAGAAGTAAGATTTTTTTCAAAAGGGAATGAAACGTTCACTGGAACATAATTTTCAGTACCATCTTCATTAACTTTTGAAAATGGAAATAATCATAATAGTCATTCTTTGATCTTTCACTTGAAGAAGATGATTTTGAAGGATCTGACGTTTTCCAAGCCTGATCAACTTGTAAAAGTGTTCAGATTCTACGATCTAGCAAATTGGTAGAATTGCAATTTCTAGTTATCATCTATACACAAGCCTAATCCGCAGAAGTTCATGGAAGCCAATAGCCTAATCCGCTGATTGGTGAAAGTGAATGGTATAGAAGTATCTAGAATTTGTTAATCTCTGAAAGAA
>JAJMAV010000170.1:0-16375 GCA_030565045.1 Starmera caribaea | reverse complement strand
ATTGGTATCGTCTCTAGATCTGGTACTTTGACTTATGAAGCTGTTGATCAAACCACTAAAGCTGGTCTCGGTCAATCTTTAGTTATTGGTATTGGTGGTGATCCATTCCCAGGTACTAATTTCATTGACGCTTTGACTTTATTCTTAAACGATCCAGAAACTGAAGGTATAATCATGATTGGTGAAATCGGTGGGTCCGCAGAGGAAGAAGCTGCTGAATTTTTAAAACAACATAATTTAACAAGAGCTGTTCCGAAACCAGTTGCCTCATTTATTGCTGGTTTATCAAGTCCTCCAGGCAGAAGAATGGGTCATGCTGGTGCCATTGTTGCCGGTGGTAAAGGTGGTGCCAAGGATAAGATTAAAGCTTTAGAAAGTGCTAATGTTGTTGTTGAACCATCTCCAGCCAGATTAGGTGCTGCTTTAGTGGAACAATTCGCTAAAATGAAATGATTCTAGTCGACTAAAAAAACTGAAAATTGAATGAATTGAAATGATTTTTTCTTACAGAGTATATACTTATAAACAATAAATTGCTATGTCAAATATTCATCATCATCATCTTCTTCCTCTTCTTCCTCTTCTTCTTCGTCTTTTCAAATAATTAACAAACCAAAGCAGGGCAACGCGATGAGAAGTGGCCGAACCGCAAAATTTTTATTTTTTTTTTCAAATAAAAAATTTGTTGTTTAAACAGAAATTCAATTGAAGTTTTAATACAAACTCATCACAAAAATGGCTGCTCCAACTGCAATCAAACAAACAACTAAAGCTGCTGAGCCAGCCATCCCACAAGATACAGAAGACGACGTTTTAATAGACGTCTCAGGACAATCAGAATCCACCGAACAGAAAACACAACCAAAATCATCTAAAATCGTTCTTGATGCTGAAGGTAAACCTCGTTTCACCTCTGCTGCTACTTCCACAGACCGTGTCAAAATTGAGTCACGTAAAGTCCCAGTACCACCACATAGAATGACCCCTTTGAAAAACGCATGGCCAAAAATTTATCCTCCTTTAATTGATCATTTGAAATTACAAGTTCGTATGAATTTAAAATCCAAATCAGTGGAATTAAGAACTCATTCCAAGACAACGGATCCAGGTTCTTTACAAAAAGGTGCTGATTTCATTAAAGCATTCACATTAGGTTTTGATATCGATGATTCAATCGCCTTGTTAAGATTAGATGATTTATATATCGAAACTTTTGAAATCAAAGACGTGAAGACTCTAACGGGTGATCATTTAAGTAGAGCCATTGGGCGTATTGCAGGGAAAGACGGTAAGACAAAATTCTCAATTGAAAATGCTACAAGAACTAGAATTGTTTTAGCAGATTCTAAAATCCATATCTTGGGTGGGTTCACTCATATTAGAATTGCTAGAGAGGCAGTGGTGAGTTTGATTTTGGGTTCTCCTCCAGGTAAAGTTTATGGAAATTTGAGAACTGTGGCAAGTAGAATGAAGGAAAGATATTGATTCAAATTAGTTCTTCTCAGTCATATTTTCATTTATTCATTATTCCTTCATTTCTGTTTATTCTATTTTTTCTTTTCCATCTTCCGGTTATTTGGGTCTTTACAACACACGTTTAATCATTTCATGTACATTAGAAGTCAACAAGTTATTCATTTATATTTCATTTCTGTAACCTTTAACTATCAGATTTAATATCACTGATCATCGATTTTCTAGTGAGAAAAAAACTAGTTTCTGATATAAAAGCCGTTTTTGTAGCAAAAGAAAAAAAAAAAAATTTCAAAAACTCCAAAATTTCACAAACATTTATCAATCTTTCCACCCCTCAGAAAATGTTTGTATATAGACGGGCACTGGCCAGCTGGCAGCGTACAGCGATACAGAGAAACAGCTTGTTGAAGTTACAGAAACAGTTTCAGCCAAATAGACTGTTTTCCAAGTCATCTGCGGTAAAACAGCAAAAATTGTTGAAGCAATCGGAACCATTAAAACAACTGGCAGATCCAAGAATCAAACATCGTGATGCTTTATTATCATCAGCAAACATATGGCAGAAACTCATAATCAAATCGAAATGGATCTTGATTAAATCTCATAGACCTTTCAATAAAGATGAATTAAGTGCGGTCTTCTCTTGGTTTGTTTTAAGTAATATCATTTGGGTTATTGTTGGTACTACAACATTTGTTTCATTGTTGATTTACTCGCTAAACTCATTGTTTGCTAAAGAGTTTATTGCTAAGATGATTGGGAAATCAATTAATTATTTCAATGACGGGTTTGATATATTTTTCGAAGATGCCATTATACCTGATTTCCAAAATGGAATGATTGAATTCAAGAAAGTTAAGATTGTATCATCCAATGCACTTGATGGGGATGGGGAAAAAGACGTTGATTTGGTTATTGATTCATTGAAATTAACTTTAAGTTTCAAGAAATGGCAAGATTTGAAAGGGTTGATTGATAACGTCGAGGTGTTTGGATTACATGGGAACATTAACACACCAAATAACGAGATCTTAATCAACAGATATTTTAAGAATCAGCAATATGAATTAAATAACGTTAAAATCAAAGATTCTTCAATTTTCCTAAATAATGATTTGAAGATTTCAATTTTCAATTGTGAATTACCAAAATTACGTTTGAATTGGTTATTATTTGATTTTTTCAATTGTTCAAATATAAGTGGTGCTCTGAATGATGACTCAATGTTTTCAATCCATAAAAGACAAGATAAATTAGCATACATATCGGACTCAAAAGATGATGATAATAACCCATGGAAACGTATAACCCGTTTCAAATTGGATACCATAGACTTAAAGGCATTCCCAGGACTGGTGGAGAGTCCACAGTTTAATTGGGTCACGGATGGGAAAGTTGAAATAGTGGCAGATGTTATGATTCCCGATACTTTAGATTTCAATAACTTGAATTCTAAATACCTGGTCATTGATTTCAAATTCATTTTCAATGACATTAAATTTAAGAATCCTACCACTGCACCAACTTTGAAGTCAGGTCAACCTATTATTTCACTAGATGAATTGAAACCAATTTTATCCTTCTTGAATTCTAAACCGTCCAACCATTTCAACATGGATACTACAGTTACACAACCTCCACAATTTGAATCACTGCAAGAAGATGACTCTGACGAAGTATCACTATCCTTCCGTTTAGTGCATAAAGTTGACAATCTACTGAATGTCACTACAATAAATGAATCTTCATCATTATTAGACTCAATCACCACAGAAATTTATATTGATTTGATCAGCCATGTAAAAGAATGGGAAGCTGAATGCAAAAATAGAAGAATGGCTATGTGGTCTAGAGCGGTTGCATCACAATTACTGGTTGTTGGACTTGGTGCTATGGCTTGAACTATACGTTAGACAAATTTGAAGAAAAAAAAAAAAAAAAGATTCCCAGAAGAAAGGGGGAAACGATTATTATGACTTATGAAATGTACATAGAAGAATGAATTTTTACGAACTTTATCATTTATATGCCGTAGACTGTCTTTTGAACTAACTGAAGTTGTAGTAAAAAAAAAAATTAGTGAAGTCGTTCAAGAGACATATTTCAGTCGCGTCTAAAATTTCAGAAAAAAAAATTAGTAGAATAACAAGAAGCATAATTAAACACACGACACGAAGATGGAAAAGGTGAAAGTTAGTGACATCTTCAGTCGGTTGAAACCCAATAGAATCAAAGAACAGCCTCCAATTGTTATTCCGGAGTCAGAACGAGAAGTTTTAACGGAACCACCACAAACATTACCACCAACACCAAAAAATGAACCAGAAATAATAGATCTTGATGATTTAGAGCCAGTGATTGAACCACCTAAACCCAAATCTGGAATCACTGCAAGAGATATCTTAACTGGGTCAAGGAAAACACCCATTGAAATTACATCTGATGAAGAATCTTCTGTACCCAAAAGACAATCCAAAAAACAAAAATCACTGGTTATAACTTTTAAATGTAAACCGTATGCGGACAGAATCAAGGAATTGGAGAGCAAGATGAAACAGGGTGCTAAACAGAGCACTAATGCTATAAGTATGCTCAAGATGTTTGAAAGAAAAGAACCAGAATTGAACTTGGATTCTTCTAGTTCTACAAATAATTTGAGTCAAGTTTTGAATGGATCTATTAAAAGGTTCAATCCTGTTTCTAAATTGACAAAATTGGATCCTGATGGAACGGTGTATTTGGTATACCCAAAACTCAATTTCCAAAGAACAGATTTCAAACTAGAACTACCACTAGTTCACCCAAAGGAAATAACAATTTCCAACAATTTTTATAAAATTAAACAATTTAAAGGCATTAAGCATTACACCTACACAGAAACAGTCATATCAACAGAAGAATTACAAGAATTAGCATTATTACAAATTCCTCACATTGCAAAACGAGAAAAATTTCATAGAATTTACAAACAAATATCAAATCAACCCAAGATAACCATCCCATGGATTGAATTTTTCAAACCAGTTAAATCAACTCAGTTATTACTGGAAACTAAACTGATTAAACAAATGCACAATTGGGTTAATAACTCATTCAAAATCCTCAAAAAGACAACCAAAAGATTTGATTTCAAAAGGAAAAAATTAGAATCAATTGATGAATTTGATGATTTTATAGATGACGGGGATTATTATGGTGATGATCAAACGGAAGAAGGTACATATACACCACTAATGATCATATCTGGTCCTACTGGGTCGGGAAAAACTGCAGCAGTTTATGCATTGATGGAAGAAATTAATGGGTATGTTTATGAGATTAATGCGAGTCAACAACGAGGTAAAAAAGATATTTTAACGAATTTGAAAGAATTAAGTACCACTGAATTAGTGCATAATAATAATGAAGGTGATTTTCAGAAAGGGATCATATTGTTTGATGATGTTGATGTGCTTTTTCAACAAGATAAAGGGTTTTGGGGTGTATTGAAATATGTTTTAAGTATTTCAAGAAGACCTGTTATTTTAACGGTTACAGATTTAGATGTTGTTCCTGACTCGATCAAAGAATGTGCAGTTTTGGAAAACTCATTGTTTCAAATTAATAGAGATGTTAAGAATCTGAAAATGTATTTATATTTGATTGGATTAACTCAAAAACTTATTTATGATTGGGAGATGTTAGAAAAACTTATTGAAGAGAACAATGCTGATTTGAGACGGTGTCTGAATAATTTACAGATAATAAGTGAAATTGATCGTGAAGAATCAACAGTTTGGGAAATCAGTTCATTTCATGAAGATACAAAAACTGGTGATAAAGGTACTTTACAAGAACATTTGAAAAAGAATGATCTATTAGTGCATCTTGATATATGGGAAAACAATTCCAGGTCATTGATTAATCATGAACTGATGGTAAATGAATTGGTGGAGAATGATTATTTGATTGATGATGAGGAAAGAATCAAACCATTACCATTTGAGTTTCAACCAAGTGCAGAATTCGAAAAATTAGCAAGTAATGATTTCCAAACAGAATATAGTTTACCAATGAGTAAAAACAAAGATGAAATGTTCATCAAATCTAGGTTGAAAGAAGGTAAAAGAATGACAAGAAGTGCATTCAAATTCAATATTCCCACAGTATCAACAGAATTTGATAATCTAGAATACAACAACATGTTCAACTTAATTCCTAATTCTCAATATTACACCGATTTGCAACCTTTCTTCAGAGCGTTTGCACGGTATGATCAAAACGTTGATAACTTGAATTTCGAAATCATTCAACAACATGGGAAATCAATGGATGAGTTAATGCGTAGTGGACTTTTACATAGACGGAAATTTGATACTGATGCAGCTGAGTATTTACAAGGTTCATTTGAACAGATTGGGGACATAAATTGCATTCATTAGACGGAAAAATAAAAAAAGAAGTTGGGCATGATTAATAAAAATATAATTAATTAAATTAAATGACAATTGCATCAGTGTGAAGTCTACCACCACGGAAGTTTCTTAAAGCTCTGTGTTTTTGACTTATTTTCTGTAGTCTTCTCCAAGCATCATTGATATGATCTGCTGTTAATGGAGTAGAAGCTTCATCAGGAACATCAAACAGATGCTTACGTCTTTTCCTACCAGTGTCTGAAGTTTGAACTGTTGAGTTTCTCAGTTTCTTTAAATTCTCTTCTTCTTTCTTAACTATCAATGCTTCTTCGGTCAACGAACACACAATTTCAAAAGTTAAGAACCCAAGAATATCAATCACATCATCACTTGGTTTAGAATCAATCAAATTAGCAAAACCAACCCATTCTTTAAAACGACGACCTTTACGGAAAGTGAAACTTGCTTGACGACATTCTGACCAGTGCACATACTCGTCTTTTGTCATGTTTCTTGTTCTGTCATCTGCGTTCTTCAATCTTTTCAGTGAAGCAATTGTGGCCTCTCTTTCTTCTTCGTCCTGCTCTTCGTTCTCATCATTTAATGGTTGCTCACTGAACATAAATTGTAATTCCCAAGGCAATCTAATCTGACTTTTCTTCAGTTTCACTATATCATTAGCCTTGTTATTAGTCCCACCACTTCCAATACTGTCATCAATCAAATCAGTGCCCTCAACACCCCCATTCTCCTGATCTTTGGCGTTCTTCCGCACATCTTTCCATGATAAATAAGTTCTCAGTCTGTTGACTTTAGCCTTGTCTCCTCTGATCAAAAAGATGATATCTTCTGGTCCTATCGATTTGGATCCACGCGCCGTGGCTGTCTTGGTGGCCTGCAGAAGAATCTCCACAACCTGGCTCTTCACGATGTCCTCAATCAACGATGTGCTTTCTACTGGTGGATCGTTGGTCTCGCCAGACACAAACATCATTTGCTGGATTTCCACTCTATACTTGTACTTGTCATTGGACATCTTATGTGTGTGTGCGTTCTGCTTTAGTGCCTGTGCTGTGGTTTATGCTCTTAAAACGCTGCTGGTTCGTCAGTTGGCTCTTCTTTTGATATAAAATTGCAATATTTTTGAAAAAAAAAATATAAATGTTGATAATTCGATAAACTTGCTACATATGTACAATAAACCAACCGAATTTCACTACAAGAAGAGAAGATGAGTCAAGTTGTGGAAAATCCAGAAGTGCTGGAAGTGTTAATGCCTGACATTTGCACAGAAATTGCGTTGCAAAAAGTGTTTAGACCGGTCTCTTTAGCAAATGCACTGATAATACTGAACCAAAAGATTGAGTTGCCAGCTTTGCTCAATATATGGCACTTTTATAACTTGAAAGTGTGTGCTGATGGTGGTGCGAATAGATTGTATGATTATTTCACAAATGAAACAGAAAGAATTGAGTATATTCCTGATTTCATCATTGGTGATTTGGATTCATTGAGAGACGATGTGAGGTTATGGTACAAAAAGAATGGAGTGATAGTGATCCAGCAACAGACTCAATATGCTACAGATTTGCACAAGTGTCTTGACCTCGTTCAGATATATTACACAGCAGAAAACCAGAATTTGGAAATCAAGTATGATGAAATAGACAATTATGATGGTGTTACGAAACTTCAGTCATCACTGCAACAACATTCAATTGAAATTCAGCTGCTACTCATCGGTGCAATCGACGGCAGATTTGATCATACAATACAATCAATTTCTTTATTATTCAGATTACATCAATCAAGTCCATTCTTAAAACTGTTCTTCTTGTCATCAACAGATCTTGTGTTCCTCGTACCTGCACAAACAGCATATATCAACTATACTGGTTTTGAATCAGTTGTGCATAGTTCAAATTGTGGACTGTTGCCCATTGGCAATGAAATAATTTTAACCACAAAAGGTTTAAAATGGGACGTTATTGACTGGCCAAGTTCAATAAGAGGCGATGTGAGCAGTAGTAACAGACTTGTAGGGAAACATGGACTTGTCGTGAACTCTTCAAGTGAGTTTATTTTGAATGTGGAGTTGAACCAAGAGAAATTGAATCAGTGGTACAACACTTTTATCTAGACCTGTATGAATTCAAGTTATTACCATTATGATTAGACCCATTTCTCACGGGGCTTCTTTCTCTTACAGCATGTGTTTCAGGTGCATCTTCTCCTGTAGCTCTATGAACTCTTTTAACAGGGTTGTATTCTCTAGTTCTAGATAAAACACCTTTGTCTTTAGCACCTAATCCTAAAAATTGTGTTCTTTGCACAGCTGGATGCGAAGCTTTCTCTGTTTCTTCCACTTCATCTTTGGAGATTTCACCGTCCCATCCCATACCTCTCAACATGGCCATACCAAAATCTTCTACAGGAACTTCTTCATATTCCTCCAATGTATTAGCTTCTGGTCTTGATTCCACGTCTTTTTTGAAATTGATCACATCTTGCAAAACAGATGGTTTCTCAACCTTATCACTAGTCTTCTCTTTGACATTCAAACCATAAACAACAGCTTCTGTCTTAAGATCAGCTTCATTAACTTTCTTAATTTCACCAGGATTGAATTTTTTGGCCTGTTCTCTCCATACATTCCCTTTATTGGGAATCACCAACGGTCCTTTTGCAACAGGAGTTCCATCTTCTTTATGGAAAGCACCGTTATCACCGTCAAAAGTGTCGATTCTGTGCTGCTTCACTACATCTTCATCAACTTCATGGTTATTGAAAACTGGTTTCTTCAAAACAGCTGGTTTTCCATCCGTTTTTTTCTTCAAACTGAACCCAAAACCTTTCTTTGCTGGTTCTTGCTTCTTCTTTAGCGAGAATCCAACCATTTCCAGTACTTCCAGCAGTTTAGATATTCGAAAATTCAGTGTGTTTTCGTGAAATTTTGGGAACAAAATATTTTTTTTTTTATTGAGAGAAGTTGGTAAATAAAAGACTATTAAAACCCCAAACAGACTGAAATGTCGCTCATAACTTCCTCTAGCAGGACTACTGGTAGTTTCATACGACACCAAAACTATTTCAGAACATTTGCAACAACAGCCAGACTCCACCAGAACCAAAACAAACCAAAACAGACACCTTTTCAAGATCTACTTCATAAACTTCAACCTTATATAGCGCAGTTCAACCAGCAGTACCACACCAATAGAAAACAAATCAACAGCTACATCACTCCCTTGAAGTTTCATCTCAATAAGGCCAAGCTAGCAATCAAACAAGCCAATGAAAAACTAGCTCAGCAGGAGAAAGAAAGTAAAAATTATGATTTCAATCAAGATCTAACAAATGGTGATACTCAGATCAAAGGCTTACCATCAGAAACTGAAAAATATAGAAGCCAATGGAAAAGGAAACTGGAGCTTTATATTGACTCTTTACAAGAAACAATTTTTACCGCAACTAGAGCATTGAATGATGTGACTGGATATTCATCAATTCAAAAATTAAGACAAAGTATCGAGGTTTTGGAGAAAGATTTAGAGAATTCAAAAGAACTTGTGAAAACTTCCAAAATTCAATATAATGAAGCAATTAATAAAAGAATGCAAGTGCAAAAACAAGTTAATGAATTATTAAGTAGGAAAAATACTTGGACTCCAATTGATTTAGAAAATTTCACCAAACTATATAAAGAAGATCAAGATTGTTCAATTAATGAAGAATTATGTAAAAAAAACTTACAAGATTCAGAGAACAGGCAAGATGAATTGCAAAATAAGTTAACAAAAGCGATTCTTACAAGGTACCATGAAGAACAAATTTGGTCAGATAAAATTAGAAGAACTTCGACATGGGGCACATTTGGATTGATGGGACTTAATATCTTATTATTTTTGGTGTTTCAATTAGCTTTAGAACCTTGGAAAAGGAAAAGACTAGTCGGGAATTTTGAAGAAAAAGTTAATCAAGCATTAATTGAAAATTCCACCAAACAAGCTCAAGTTTTTGAAGATATCAATAAAAAAATCGAAGATTTACAGAAAAATGAAGGATTTATTGATAATGATTCGTATTTTGTTAGTTACTCTGAGGATATTATTGATGATCCTATTGAACCTCCAACGGTGATTCCACTACCTTTACCATTCAAGGAACCTACTTTGAAGGATAAATTTTTCAAAATGATTGAAACAATCAAACAAATTTTAACTCCACCATTGAAATTGATCTTCAGTAATGATTTGAAAAATGCTTTTCTTTCTAAAACAGAATTAGCTTCAGTTTCAGGTTTAATCTTTATACTGGGATTAACTATTGGATCTTTTGTTTTTTGAAGAATAGACTACATCACTTTCAAGAAAAAATTAGTTATTAGAATTAGTTATGTACATGTATATAGCAAAACCAAACACACTTCAGATGATATGACTTATGATAATTAATATGTTGTTTCTTTCCAGCCTAATTATTGGCGGAAGACTGCTCAGCAGAATTAGTAGTTTCCTTATTAGCAATTGAAGCTCTATCATTAACATCTTCATCAACAGCTTCCTCGGCAGCTTCTTCTTTAGTTTTTATCTGTTTAGTTTCTGGGATTCTTGCACCTGAATAGAATAGAATTGTTACAAATGAAACACAAACAATTGCCAAAATTGTATAGAAAACATTTTTGATACTTCTCATAACAGCTTTAAAAACTAGTTCCCTTTGATCATCAGACAATTTCTGCAAGAAATCTGGGTTTGAAATAACAGCTTCCAACTCATGTAAAGTGTATTGAGCAAACAATTCTGGATGTTTGGAAATGGTGTCCTGTAATCTATTTTTCAAAGAAGAGTTATAAATTGTTTGTGATAATAATGCACCAATTGAACCACCTAAAGCACGACTGAAATTCAATAATGAGTTAGCTAAAATAGTGGCACCATCTTGTTTTGGAGCAGCAAGTTGTGGTGCTAAAAATCCGGTTTGAAAACAAGAACCAATATAAATACCTGGTAAAATAAATAAACCGATTCTTTTTGATAAACTTGAATGAACATCCAATAATAATAATAAACCAAAACCAATACAACCCAAGAATGAACCTGCAACGGCAAATGGTTTAACATATCTCGTTTTTTTAATAGCTATACCAAGCGTGATATTGGTGATGATAACAGGAATAATAACAGGTAAAAAATCAATACCACTTCTTAAAGGACTTGCTCCACGAATAAGTTGGAAATAATTAGCCATGAAAACTGATAATGACATGAATGCAAAGAACAATAAGAACAAAGTCACAACTGGGAAAACAACACCCTTAACTTTCACGAGCACAGGTAAAATGATTGGATTTTTAGAGTATTTGAAATTCCAAACAGTGAAACCAATAGTAAATAAACCACCTAAGATAAATAAAGTAATAACAGCACCAGATCTCCATGAAAATTCAATGCCTCCAAATGATAAAGCTAACAATGTGAAAACAACAGCACATGCAAGTAAGAAAGTACCAATATAATCAATCATCATGATTTTCTCTTTCATTGTACCTCTAGTCTTTGGAGGGTGTAAGAAGAAAACCAAGAATGTTAAAGCTAACCCACCAATTGGTAAATTAATATAGAAGCACCATCTCCAAGTAACATGCTCAGTGAAAGCACCACCAATTAATGGCCCAGCGACAGAAGAAACAGCAAAAGCCATATTCAAGACAGCCATGATTAAACTTCTGTTATTAATTGGAGTTAATTCAGAACAAATGATCATTGATAGCGATTGAATACCACCACCACCAATACCACTCAAGACTCTTCCTCCAATTAAAACACCCATTGAGGAAGCCAAAGCACTCATCAATGAACCAGCTTCAAATAGCACAACACCAGCAATCATTGCGTATTTTCTACCAAAGATTTGTGAAATTTTCCCCCAAGTAGCAGCAAAGACACACATCGTTAATAAATAACCAGAAGATAACCAACCAACTTTCTCATAAGCATTGAATTTTTCACCAACTGTTTTCAATAAAGTGATGACAATTGTTTGATCCAACCCAATTAAAAATAGACATGTGATACATGATGTGACACATAGCACTAGTGGAACACCGTATAAATATTGATCATAGACAGTAGTACCATCACCAGCATTACTTTCAAAAAATTTATCTTTTGATTTCTGAGTTTCCAAATCTTTAACTTCTTCTGACATTTTGTGTAAAATTAAAGCTCAACAAGTGTATTGTAATTAATAGATTGTAGAGTGGTCCATACTAATGCTCAAAGCATAGCAGCTGGTTCTCAAGTATTTATATGAGCTGAGGATCATAATATAATAGATTTTTTTGGCACAATACTCATAAAAAAGCGGCCGTAACAACTTGAAGTGGAAAATCAGTGTGAAATTTTCCGGGTTCTCAAATTTCGGCCGTCTTTTTGGGCCAATTTGACGCAAAATAAGTGCTAGCAGCGAAGTTTGTGGTGCTGGGAGGTGTTGTTTCTGCGCTGGTTTGGATGGCTATTGGCTGTAATGTGGAGGAGTCGTAGTTTCGAGTTTGTGAGAGACGGAGACTCGGATTTTGATGCTTTATTGAGATTAAAGTGGAAAGAAAAATTGTAGTTTTCTATTGATTGATTGTAGATTTTAAATGCCAGTGAGTTGAAAAATGATGGTGATTGATTAGTTGATATACTGGAAGCAGTTGATGCGTGCGTGTGATCTGTTTGTGGAATATTTGTTGTTCAACATTATCGTACTAAGTTGAAATATCTTTTGGTGAAGTGTGAAACATAACCATTCAACTTCAAAATAAATCAGTTATTTGCTGATCTTCTTTCTAGAAAACCCCATTAATTCTTTGGATCTCATTAACCATCATCTTCATCCATAGTAGTCCTTCATTGTTGTCTTCTCTTCTTCTCTTTCCTTTCTTCATAAAGAACAAAAAATCAACATTTTTTCTTTACCCGTCTCAAAATCTTGAATTTCTTTCCAAAATTTCAAAAAAAAATCACGACTTCAACTATTTTATTTGGGTGGCAAACACTGTGAAATCAGCACAAAATCATCAAGAAAACTCTGCCAATTGACACACAATGGAGGAACTCGGTATCAGACCAGCTCCAGCTGCAACAATTTCCAAAAACAAGCTAGAAAATTTGTTCATTTCCACTCCAAACAACGCTTCTGGAACCAACAACAACAACAACACAGACATTTACATCAAGCTCAAGAAACTAGAGAAAGAACTAGAATTACTATCTTTACAAGAGGACTACGTCAAAGATGAACTACGTCATTTGAAAAGAGAACTTGTGCGTGCCCAAGAAGAAGTCAAGAGAATCCAATCTGTGCCTTTGGTCATTGGTCAATTCTTAGAACCTATTGATCAAGGTACTGGTATAGTTTCATCCACAACTGGTTCCACTTATGTTGTTCGTATTCTTTCCACACTAGATCGTGAATTATTAAAACCTTCAGCTTCTGTTGCTTTACATCGTCATTCAAATGCCTTGGTTGATATTTTACCGCCTGAAGCTGATTCTTCAATTGCAATTTTAGGTGATGGTGAAAAACCAGATGTTACTTATGCCGATGTTGGTGGTTTAGATATGCAAAAGCAAGAGATCAGAGAAGCTGTGGAATTGCCTCTAACGCAAGCTGATTTATATAAACAAATTGGTATTGACCCACCAAGAGGTGTGCTACTTTATGGTCCTCCAGGTACCGGTAAGACAATGTTAGTTAAAGCCGTGGCTAATCATTCAACAGCTGCTTTCATTAGAGTCAATGGTTCTGAATTTGTGCAGAAATATCTTGGTGAAGGTCCAAGAATGGTTCGTGATGTTTTCAGATTAGCAAGAGAAAATTCACCATCCATTATTTTCATTGATGAAGTTGATGCAATTGCCACTAAGCGTTTTGATGCTCAAACAGGTGCAGATCGTGAAGTTCAAAGAATCTTGCTAGAAATCTTAAATCAAATGGATGGGTTTGATCAAACTTCAAACGTTAAAGTTATAATGGCAACAAATAGAGCTGATACTTTAGATCCAGCGTTATTAAGACCGGGGCGTCTTGATAGAAAAATTGAATTCCCTTCATTGAGAGATAGAAGAGAACGTCGTTTAATTTTCACTACAATTGCATCAAAAATGTCATTATCCCCAGAAGTTGATTTAGATTCTTTAATTATTAGAAATGATCCACTATCTGGTGCAATCATTGCTGCTATCATGCAAGAAGCTGGGTTAAGAGCAGTTAGAAAAAATAGATATGTTATCTTACAAAGTGATTTGGAAGAAGCTTACACTGCTCAAGTTAAAACTGATAGTGAAGTTGATAAATTTGAATTTTATAAATAGTTTTATCAGTTTTTTGTTCTAATGTCATAAATATCAATTCCCAAATGGAATGTTCGTAGATCTGCAAAATCAAAATGATCCATATCCAAATGATATTCATAACCCCATTCTTTAATGAAAACGACATTTGAAGTCCCATTAATTTTCTCGAGAGTTGGCAGTGAAGACCTTGAGGTTATTAATTTCGCATCATTAAAATTCGAAACTTTCTCAATCAACTGTTTCTCATCCAGCCCCATTAAATCATAAACACTATCTGAATCTCCAGTGTTATATTTAACAGTTGACGAGTTCAAGATCCAACCAGGAGGTGAATAAGTTTTCCACCAAAATTGAACACTTCGACTCTTAGTTTCTCTCAAGTGATCCAATGCAACTAAGACGCCACGTTGATGTAATACACCAATTATTATACCCATGATGATATTGAATCCAATCCATAATTTGAGTATTGTTCCAATATATTTGTGATCTAATTTAACGCTTATGCAAAATAATGGTAAAATGGGTATCAGAAATCTCAACTCTTGGTGTGGGATTATTGATAAGATCGCAATGGCTGATATTATTGAGTATGTGGTGATAGATCTTGATAATTGAGGTATTAGTAAAATCAAAGGACCAAGAATCTGAGGTAAATTGATTAATAAATGTGTGTATCTTGGATGAATTCCATGTTGTGATAAATTTTCATATTGAGAGTTATATAATAAATTGTTTAATGGTGCTATTAAATAATTTGATGATTTGAATAGTCTTGTGTCTATCAAAACTAAGATAAAGCAAGTACTTGTGAATGCGATTATTGACACCACCAAACTTCTTGGGAATTTGATAAAATGTTTCAATAGATTAACTGCTGGCAAAACTAAAAATGCAATGAATGTTACTCTATTGAAAATACCAATTGAAGTGATGATTGAGGCAATTGCACATAAGAATAAATCACTGCCATTACCCATCTCAATTAATTTAAAGATGGTCAACACTAATAATAACAGTTGTGTTTCAATTGAGTTGGAAAAAGTATGTGATTGATAGGTCCAAGTAACATAAGAACCCATGATCAAGAACAAAGATTTAGTAGAATAATGTCTTGACCCAGTCAATATTCTGGCACAGAAGTGTGATATGAATATGTAGCTTATAGCCAATTGCAATCTAGCCAAATACATCAATCCCAACGGTTTCACTTTGAAAAACCTGTTGATAAAGAACAAGGGACCATACACCAAGTACAACACAGCTTTGCTTCTCGAAGGCATCTCATCACCGAATTCCCAAGGCAAGTTCACACTGGTCCCATAGAAATCACCACTCAATACTTCTAAACTCTGGAAATGTTCGTCTGGATGGATGTAACTTGGCTCAAAAACCAGCAGAAAAAGCACTATATAACAAGCATAGTGCAGGAACTTCAGTGAATTCATCTCCACTCGTCAATGTGCTCTTCAAACTACTCAATTCAACTCACTTCAATTCAATTCAATTATGTTGCGCATACAAAAAAATCACGATTTTCAAAATTTTGTGAAGGCCAAAAAAAAAAAAAAAATCGTTGTTTTGACTGTGTTTTGAAAACAAAATCAACAGAGACGAATTTGCCACTTTTAAAGAAACCGCAAGATGGACAGAGACACGATCCTCGCGGCGTTGGGCAACACTTTGAGTCCAGACGTAGCAGTCAGAAAAAACGCAGAGGCGCAATTGCAGCAGTGTGAAGAGCAGGCTGGGTTCACCAGTTATTGTTTGAGTTTGGCTGTGGACCATGCTGTGCCTAATCATTTGAGAAGTGCTGCCTCTATTTTCTTCAAGAACAGAGTCACTAGGTACTGGGGACTAGCAGATGTCAAAGGGATCAAAGAGCCAGAGCAAGTGGAGATTAAAGAGAAGTTGATTACTGGTTTGATTTCAACTGTTGATGATCAGCAGGTTAGACCTCAATTGGTGCTTTGTGTTAGAAGTATCCTAGTTCAAGGTTGGGACTTGACTGACATTATTATGCAATTGCTTGGAAACTCCAATGATAGAGCACATTTACACACAGGTTTACTGTTACTCAAAGAAGTCACCAAGAGTTTAAGATGGAGTTATACTGATCGTGTCTTGATTGACTCGATTATTGAGAAGACGTATCCAACT
>JAJMAV010000169.1:0-16532 GCA_030565045.1 Starmera caribaea | reverse complement strand
AAGCATCTATTGCACTGCATTTTGGATTTAGTCTAAATTAAATCTTTGCAATCATGGAAGTTTCGCGTTGTAAATTAAATATTTTATAAGTTTTTTTTGAAAATGAAAATAACGCGTTCCGGTTTATAGCTAGAATGTTTAGTTCCGACCGGTTAGGACACACCGACCTCTTTTTTTACTTGTAAAAAATTTGACTTATTTTTTTTGATTTTGTAATATTGTATGTAAGAAAAGTTGGTTTTTCCAAATTTTTTCCAGTTTTCAGACCCTTTTTTTAGAAATTTTCAGAAATTTTCAGGACTTTCATGCAGATCATTTGGTCTCAAGAACAGACTTTCAGACCGCTTTTCAATTCCGGTTAAGGTCTAAAGACTAACCCGATTGGGACAAACTTGATTTTTTGGCATTTGCCAAATATTTGCCAAAAAAAAAGAGATCTCTTTCTTTTTACGTAAATTCATGTTAAACTTAATGATGGAAACTTCTATTTATTTTGAGTAAGGAGCATTCGATAGAAACAAAGCTCCAGTATATTATATGTTTTTTGTCCTGTTTGCAGCGCTAGTTTTGGGCCCAAAATACCTCTACAATATGTTTATATGTCAATAACTTTATCTTTATAATTTCAAAGTATTCAAGAACTGCTTCTGAGATGATTTAGGTTAAATTTCATAGTCCATGCTTATTACTTGATTAGTTAATTAAAGGAATTAGAAATTTAATAGTTGAGCAACCTTCAACAACATGATTGCTCTCATTCCTTAAAGTATAATTAATTGAGTACCTTTGAACCTAAGTTATTGTTATGGTATTGAGATGAAATACCATTTACAGTAAAGTAATCCTAAAATATACTGCTTCAGTTAAAAAACTCTCATTGAGTAAATTATAGCTCGGTTGCTATTCTAACAGTGTAACACTATATAAATTGTGTACTAAATCCCTCTTGATAGTTTCTCTAAAGAAACTGGGGTTTGAATAACATAAGTAATTGTTTATTAAGTTATAGTTACCACACTTACCCAGTGTCATCGTTATTCTTACCCATCATCTCGCTCAGTTAGCTTGTATTACCCATCTGCCACTAAATTACGGACAAGCTATTCTGAACAGTTATATAGTTATAAGTAATAAGATAATAAGTTTTAACAGAATTCAAATATACAAGTGCAGATCAATTATCTGTAAACCTGTCTACATCTCCAATCAATTCAACTTCAGTAGCTGTAGCGCCTGAACTTTCTCATAATTGTACATACTACCCACTACATACTACATACTGAGATTATTGTGGTTAAAATTCATAGTACATTAGTTAATGGAATGTCTACCAAATTCCAATTACCATATTTTGAAAGTTATTGCTCATTTAGATAATTGCCGAAGGAATTAGTTGCCTAATATTATGAGTTGAGCAACTTATGTAACTCTATGTCATTGACATGATTGCTCTCATCCCTTAAGGTATATATTGAGTACCTTTATTCCTCGTATCTCACTTTATATAATTTTAAAACTAGTTTAATACCAACGAATACTTACCATTAAGAGTTGATACAATGACACGACTCGTTTGGGTCAAACCTAAACACCTACTGTATTCATTTGACATACTACATATTACATAATTGTCTGTAACATATGTACTACGTAGATCCTGTACACAGTGTCCCCGTACTTACTACTGATACTAAATCTAGTAAGTAACTTTCAACTCTTCAATTAGATTTCAAGTTCCACATATATATCATCTAGATTGCATTGAAACCACCATGACTCATCTAGATAGACTTATACACAGACCTCGCAACACATTGCTCTGTATTTTCACAGTTATTGTTGTTACCAGCACTCTGTTGCTCATCGTGGCACCAGGTCCAACACCAGATGATAAGAAGAACGGCAAAAAGAGCAAGAACAAAAAAAAATCCAGTTTCTCACAGGATACCACATTGAAAACCAAGCAGCACAGAGGGGACCAACCAGACGTATCTACTTGGTCCAATGTACAATTATTTGAGTATTTGTCCAAAGTGGGTACCTTCATTTGTATACATGTAATGGTCAAAGTAAATATTACTAACAATATAGTACAAAGAGTATCCACCGGTGGATACTCCTCGCGATGTTTTGGTTGCGCTGGCACAGCGTGTGTCAACAGATGGAATACCTTGCCAATTGGAGTTTACAGCCAGTAGAATTTAGGGCACACTCAAATTTCAGTATCGAATACATATAGTGTATACTGTATAGTACAAATCTTTAACATTTGTCAATTACATATGTATAACCATCAGTACTTAGTTATTGACTTATAAGTTATAAGTTACTATCAATTTTACATATGTACAAGATTCTACAGTAAGATTTTACAGTGAATAATTTATGTACATACTACAATATAGTACTGTGGGAATATCGAAACTCTACAGCATTATTAAGTTCGTCTTCTCACTGAAATTTTACAGCTCCAAGTGCGGCCTCTGAGTTATACAACTATATTAATAGAATTGAGAAAATAGCACTGTTAAACTTTATATCTACAATTTCTTCCAGGCAAGTCGGAAGTCGGTAATGTTCGTTCTGTCCAGTGTCTAGTGTGCAAAGTATGTACCATGCAGTGTGCACTCATGTGAACTGTGGAGCTTTTTAGTTGCAAGTTGCAAGTTGCAACCAATCGGAGCAGTGTTCTTCAGAAGGGTAAGAAAATTAGGAGTTGAATATTTGTAAAATATTTACCACTTTCAAAATTTCAACTTCACTATCCAATCCCATTTGAGTTCTTGCTTTCACAACAAGCTATCTTTTCAAGTTTTTAAACAATGGTCAAAGCTGTCGCTGTCTTAAGAGGTGATGCCGGTGTCTCCGGTGTCGTCCATTTTGAACAATCCTCCGAAAACGAACCAACCACTATTTCCTACGAAATTTCTGGTAACGATGCTGATGCTGAAAGAGGTTTTCACATTCATGAATTTGGTGACAACACCAACGGGTGTACTTCTGCTGGACCTCATTTCAACCCTTTTGGTAAAACACACGGTGCCCCATCTGACGAAACTCGCCATGTTGGTGATTTAGGTAACATTAAAACTGACTCAAATGGTGTTGCTAAAGGCTCCATCAAAGATTCTTTAGTCAAATTGATCGGTCCAACCTCCATCTTAGGTAGAACTGTTGTTGTCCATGCTGGTACCGATGATTTGGGTAAAGGTGGTCATCCTGACTCATTGAAAACTGGTAACGCTGGCGGCAGACCAGCATGTGGTGTTATTGGTATTGAAGCTTAAAACTACTGTCTACATTAACAATAGCATTCTTAGTTTCACTCTCACAATTGTATACAACGTACGTAGTGTTTTTTCTCAACTAGTTCTTTTTATTGCGTATATGTCCTTGATTGCTGTTCAATGTTTTTCTTATTTATGTTCTTAGATTTGCAATTAATTCTTTTTACTGTCTACATAATCTTTAATTTTACAATGAAAAATTAATGTTCGATCATGATTAATGAACTTTGAAGTATACTTTTTTTTTTCAGGCTTTAAAATAATAAGCAATGGCATATAGTAACAACGCCCTAGATGCTATTGTCTCGCTTATGATTTGATCATCAGTTACGTCCGGCTGAAGCATTTTCATTGTAGAGAAATTGAGAGGGCTTCGCTCTGCTCCTACAACAGTCAACTGCAAATTTGAAAATGCAAGAAGAGATTAATTTTAACAAATGCAATACTATAAAAACCATTATAGAAAAAATATTAATTCAAGAATTCAATTCATTTTAATGATGAAAAGAAGGTTATCACTTTTTCAAAAATCTGTTGCAACTTTATCATCAAACTCACCAGCTAAAACTTTATCTAGCAAACCAGAACTGGCCGCAACAAGACCCAAAAATGGTTTGGATGGATCTAAAACTTTTGATAAATATTCTGGATGATATTGACAACCAACATAATATGGATGATTTTCCAACTCATAAATTTCCATTCTTTCTCCCGATTCATCTTTGCCAACATATTTCAACCCTTTTTCTTCAATTTGAGAAATCAACTTTGGATTGATTTCATATCTATGACGATGTCTCTCTTGAACTTTATTTGAATTATGATATAATTTTTTCAAAACTGAAGTTTTAGATTCTTCATGGAAAATTGTTGGTCTTAAACCTAATCTCATAGTACCACCTAATTTATTCTTATCAATTTCAGGCATGTAGACAACTGCGGTTTCTTCATCAGATAATGATGAATCAATTTCTTCTGAATTTGCATTTTTAACTCCAACAACATTACGAACAAATTCGATTGTTGCAATTTGAAAACCAAGACAAATACCCAAATATGGAATGTTGTTTTCTCTAGCCCATTTGGCTGCAGCAATCATACCTTCAGTACCTCTGGAACCAAACCCACCAGGAACTAAAATACCGTCAGCTCCGCATAATGAATGCCATGCTTTATGGAATTTACCTTTATCAGATTCACTGAATTCTGGTTCCAAGTCAGAAGCTTCGACCCAAATAATTTCTAAACGACGACTCAATTTCATTGAAGAATGTTCTAAAGCTTTGATGACTGAAATATATGAGTCTTTCAAGTGAGTATATTTACCGACTAAAGCAATTTTGATGGTTTCAAAGGATCTGTCAAATGAGACAGTCAAAGCTTTCCATCTTTTTAATAAATCAGCACCTCTAGATTTTGCTTCTTCAGATAATTTGATTGAACCTAAATCTAATCTAGTTGAAAGATAGTTGATCATCTTTTGTTCTAATAATAATAATGGGACATGATAGGTTGAGTTCAAGTCATGAACGGCGATGACTTGATTTGGTCCAACGTGACAAAACATTGAGATTTTTTCAGTGGTTGCGCTTTCCAATTTATCTGAACAACGACATGCAATAACATCTGGAGTTAAGCCTAAAGATCTTAAATCTTTAATAGCAGCTTGAGTTGGTTTAGTCTTTTGTTCTCCATGTATAACTGGAACTAATGAAACGTGAATTAAAGCAAAATTTTCATGACCAACTCTAAATTGGAACTGTCTCAAAGCTTCAACAAATGGAGCACTTTCAATGTCACCTACGGTACCACCCAATTCAATGATACAAACCTCTGGTTCCAAGCCGGTTTCATCAACAGGGATTCTGGCAACTTTTTCAATCCAATCTTGGATAGCATTGGTAACATGAGGAACAACTTGAACTGTTTTACCCAAATAATCACCTTTTCTTTCTCTTTCAATGACTTGGGAATAAATTTTACCAGTGGTAATGTTGTGGTTTTTAGTTAGAGTGATGTTTAAGTATCTCTCATAGTTACCTAGATCTAAGTCAGCTTCACCACCATCGTTTAAGACAAAAACCTCACCATGTTCTAAAGGAGACATGGTACCAGCATCAATGTTCATGTAAGGGTCGATTTTGATTGAGGTGACCCTCAAACCCAAAGTTTTAAGCAACAAACCTGTGGATGATGCTAACACACCTTTACCAATACCACTTATAACACCTCCGGAAACGACAACGTACTTCATGTTGATATTTATAGTTGAATTCAGCAATTCAATTTGTGTTTTGTTTGTTTGTTTAGTATCAGCTCTGTAGTAGCAATGAAAATATCTCAGTTCAGATCAGATCACAAGTGACACGCCCAGAACCAGCAACAAAACAACAAGACTAGTAACGTTCGCTGTTTAAAAACTTGACGGGGAGTTTCCAAAAAAACAATCAGGTTTAAAATTCAAAAAAAAAAAAATTTTTTTATGTTCACTAGTTCTTTTTTTTTAGTGGTTGAGATGCTGCGGCGCAAACCAGTTACATACATCGTTACAACTTACAACTTACAACTTACAACTTACAACTGAAAGAATGTGCAATTTCCACTTTCCAAGATTTCTCAAATTTCAATGCTCAATAGTCAATGCTCATCAATGTCATAATTCATGTTGATTAATTTTGGTTGTCCAATGTCAGCTTGTCGAGATTCCACATTCGACAGTCGACTCTCGAGATTGGTTGATTCGCGAAAAATTTGGCAACTCCAAATTATGTACACAACTCATATGTAACTGGTGAAATTGTTAACAACAGACCTGAGACTTCATCATTAATCGACATTAAGCACTGATCCACTAGTGATCACTGATCAGTGATGACTCTAGTCGTCTTTAGACTTTGGTAGAAAATTACACATGTACTTACTGTCAGTCAGGGTTATACATCTGCCGTATTATGCTGTTTACTGTGATTGAGTGCACGCTATTGCTTTAGATACTGCGTATAACTATTGGTTCGGCCACATCCTTAGGGTTGGTATATTTAAAATTTTCATACCTTTTTTTAATAGCTTTTAACTTCCTTAATAAACACCAGAAGAGAAAATCCGAGTTACATTGAACCCGTTGATATTGTCAAACAAGACTATATTCTGTCAAAAGCTACATACAACTGTAAGATCATTCTAGACGGAGTCTAATAACTTACCATCTATCTTACATAAATACTTGTTGCATCTTTTTACATTCTAATTCTAATTTGCGGCACAAATTTCTTTTCGTCGATGGTTGGTAGAGGCACACCAACTTTTTCTCGAATTGTAATACGCATGAATACCATTATTGGGAAGCTGTGTGTGGTATTTTTCTTCTGATGGTAGTGACTCCCTGAAATTCCTTCGGGAAGGTCTTCAAAATCGCCGTTGAAAATCGCGTTTTTCCCATAGTTAAGAAAATTTTTTGAAAATCTCGAAAAAAATCTGCCAAATTTGTTAGGCAAAATTAGCTATTTTGCAATTTACACTCAAAAACTAAGCTGTTATATCTTCTTAAACTTCGTCAGTAGTGGGGTGCACCATGCTAGTAGCTACTATTGCAGTCTCCCCAAATCTTGTTGCATTTTTATGTAAGTGTTTAGTAATACAACGCCCTTAAGTTTAACTTTTGGCACTTCTTTCGCACTTTTATATTGGTGTATCAATTTCACGAACTACACCATTTTAACTATGATATCATGGAATTGTAGCTTTGTAGAGACAAATATATATTCAGAATACACCCCCATTGTTGTCTAGCATATCATGCTGAAAGCCTTCAGCTTGAAGCCACTAATATTGCAAATTACCCTACAAATTAAGAAGCGAAGGCGTCAAAGTCTGAGCGGGCAAAACTAGTTGTTAAATACTACTTTGTGGAGTCATAGTAAGGATCAACTCTTTAATAGATGTAAACGATGTATATCATAAAATATAAAATAAAAGGGAAAAGTAGAACTTTCAAATAGTTCTACTTTAATAAAACAATAAATTAAATAAATAAAACTCTTAGAAGCTTCTATTTCAAATCATTAATTGCTTTAATGATGAGTAGAAGTTCTCAGAATAAGCTGAATAATAAATAAATTAAAATATGCAGTAATTTATATAGAATATTTTCACTATATTCTAGAAAGTTCTGAGTAAAATGATACATATTAAATGCCTGATGTATTCTCAATAAGATAATATTTTGTATGCTAGATGTTATGGTATTGAGATGAAATACCATTTACACTAGTAAAGTAATCCTAAAATATACTTGAGATGATTTAGGGTAAATTTCATAGGTAATACTTACTACTTGATTAGTTAATCAAAGGAATTAGAATTTAATAGTTGAGCAACCTTCAACAACATGATTGCTCTCATTTCTTCAAGTATAAATTAAGTACCTTTGAACCTAAGTTATATAGTTATAAGTAATAAGACAACAAGTTAAAACAGAATTGATTACAAGTCATATAATCAGTTCACTCTGATCAATTATCTGTAATCATGTCTAAATCTCGAACGCATTCAACTTCAGTAGTAGCACCTGAACTTTCTCAATACTGCTTCAGTTAAAAGCTCTCATTGAGTAAATAGCTCGGTTGCTATTCTAACACTATATAAATTGTGTACTAAATCCCTCTTGATAGTTTCTCTAAAGAAACTAGGGTTTGAATAACATAAGTAAATATTGTTTATTAAGTTATAGTTACCGCGCTTACCCAGTGTCATCGTTATTCTTACCCATCATCTCGATCAGTTAGCTTGTATTACCCATCTGCCACTAAACTACGGACAAGCTATTCTGAACACTAGAGGCTTAATATAATAAATGGTACAATAATATAATATATTATGTAGCAATGAGCATCAATTAGTATGTAATTAGAACTTACAACTTACAGTGTCACAGTACCTTCTGCACACTGATCTATCATCTTATACCATCTTCACACCTTGTATTTTCCCAGCGTCGCGCATAACTTGGGCCCGCCCTCTTTTCACGAGCACCATCAAAGCCCGCTCAAGCACGACAGGATGGATCCCATGGAATTCACACCCTACCGTCAAGTCTCCGTTTGTTATCTCGTACATAGTCAGTACGCTTCCCAACTGGCCTGTGGATTCGCACCACTCCAATATCATTGACGCCCAATCCTCAGGTTTGTACCAGTTAACTAGAACAGCATTGGTGCTCTTCTTATCCAGCCATTGTGCATCGCCATTCTTCACCAACTCACTAAATATCTCGTTGACTGTGTTTATACTAACACTGCGTTCAATTTCTGAGTTTACAAACAGCGACCCTTCCATCAATGGAACGTCCTCTGTGTCCATCCTTCTCATTGCTGGCTCGTAGCCCTCATCGATCATTCCTTTGGAGAGTGCTGTACCTTGGTTATTGAGAATCCATACCTTGTTTTCTTTACAATATTCCAGAATCAGTTGAATCCACGACGCTAATTGTCCTCGCCATGTCTGCTCGTTGGGCTGGCGTGTAAAAAAGGGAGGAAAATTGTATATCTCGGGGTAGCTGAACGGCATAACGCTGGTTGCTATAAATAATATCTGTTTCTATTGGTAGTTTTAAGCTAGACTGAATCAAAAATACTTGTCTCTATCCTGAATCCTGAATCCTGAATATGCTTCGACATTAATCTGATGAAATAGTTTTGTTTTTCATACAAAATATGTACTACTCGTCGCCAATACATATATACTGCGCCAAAATGTTCAAACACTGATTATGTAATGAAAATTTGATCTTATACATATTATATCAAGGAATTCTTAGGAAAATTAAGAAATGCAAAAATTCGATAAATTTGTAATTATCTCGCGAATTATTAGTGAAGATTTAATATAAATAGCACCATTGAGCTCCTGATGACAATCCGCATCTAATGGTACTACTTGCACTATTAAATTCCAAAATAATGTATTATTACGTAAGCAGGATTTTGATTTTTTTTTTCAACGGTTTCGCCAAAAATCTCAAATTGGTATTAAAAATTTTTACAACTTGCCAAAATCTACAAATATGGTAATCAAAACAAAGCAATTTATTACTCAAATTTTGAAAAACACCTCTTGAAATCTAAATTACCTTCATGAGTTATAAACAGATACTACAATTCATCACTGTTACCATCAACCGATACCAATGTGTTTAATTGAAAGAATGCAGCTTTACAAACAATACTCGCTTCATCAAGTGAAATAAAATTAAGCTCTCCAATTGAAGAACCTTTCATGGTGATAAAATTTGAATTTATCCTTAAGTTATTATTCGCATCATTATTTCCTGCTAGTTCATTTTTAATTGGTGGAAATTCAAAGAACTCACCCTCATCAAAAACAAAACCTATTCCAATTAATTTACCTTCAACTTTAACCATATTACAAAGTTGAAAAATTCCAAAGTTTTGTTGAATATTGGAACTTGCTAAACGGTAACTTCCCTTAGTTAAACTGAATTCGTTATTTATTCCATAATTCCGAATGTACATCCAAGTCGTTGAGTGCGGTAATTTTTTGTCAATAAATAGCTCATGTAACTTTTTTGAATTGAACTGACGTTTAATAGAGAAATTTACAGTTTTCATATAGTCATACAGCACACCATTGAAGTATGTGAATGATCCTGAAATCTGGTAAATGTTTGGTTGTTTTCCATATTTTTCAACTAGTTTGGTTTTCAATTGCAAAGGAAATTCTTCAATTTTGATTATTTTCATCAAATTAACATCATCTTCTTCATTATTTATCAAATTTTCAGCCTCTACTTCTTCTTGATCATTAATGAACTCAATATTTCCATCATTAACCCACTCGTCACACTCTTCATCACTACTGCTTTTGTTGACTTCTTCTATTAAATCATCGATTGAGTTGATATTTTCATAACCATCATTCAGAATTTTCTGGTTCAACTCAAGCAAATCACGTTGGGGTAATTCTTTTGCTGTTATTTTATTTTTCATAATACTAGAACTCATGTACAGGATCTGAATATCAAGAAAATTTGATTCAATGGGTCTCAGAATATAGTTTTCTGTCAAAATTGGTTGAGGATTTATAAGACAAGCTTTAAGTGTATCCATAAACTGCTTCAATTCTATCAACTTTACATGTCCATTGATGTGCTGGTCTTTGAGTGCATAGACTGATTGTTTATAGTCTTTCATTTGCCGCTCAATAAACAAACCACAAGACGTTCTTAGAGTTCCGATATGGACAGTTAAAGCAGGTAAATGTGTTACCATATGAACATTGGTGGTTATCAAGTTTTTGCAATTGTTCTCTATTGTGAAGTTTTCATACTTTTCAACGAAGTTATACGCAGTTGTCTGATTTAATTGGTATTCCGAAAATCTTGGGTAAAAACCAAATGCAAATCTAATGATGTCTGATAATAAAACCATCAATTCCGTAACTTGCAAACTTTCATAATGATTAAAATGAAGGTAGGAATCAACATAATCAAATCTTGAATTTGGGAAGATTTTAGGAGCCCGTTTATGTTTCCTTTAGAAGAAAGGTGTTTTTTGGAGACTGCTTCACCCCATTGCCATGGCCAGTTGTTACTATTCAAATCAATTAAGTTTTGAATTTCTTTTAAAGTTGATGGTGGTATTGCAAACTTATGGGGAAGTGTTTGTTTTTGAATTTTAGCATCTTTGATTAAATTGCAAAATACTCCGGCTATGTTTGTATTCAACATATGAGAAATATCTGGAGAGTTTGAAATATTGATTTTTAATGAACTCGTGGTATTCAAAACAACTTTTGGATTGGTGTGTGCATTAGGAGTCATTCCATAAAAGGAAAGAAGGTTTATTTCATTTTTTGATGTTTGGTTTGCTATAACTCTTGTTGTTGTGGAATTAAATTTCAATTTTACCTTTTTTGACAATTCTTCCATTGAAACTCTAAAGGAACCATTTTTTCTAGGAATATCATAGTTTTGGTTGGTAAACAAACCTTCATAATTTTTGGATTTATTGAAACTAAAATCATTAAATAAATCATACATATTCTCCACTGATGACTGAAATTTTTGCTTTATCTCATCATGATATGAATTTAAGTAATAATTGTGTGAAATTTCATTCTCAACTTCATCATTTGAAGTGTTTCCATTGCGTTGTACAATGCATAAGTTACATGGACAGTTGGATACATGTCCAGAATTTCCATTGAATTTGTTAATCGCTGGAATGTCTCCACAAATTTAAATGAGATTAACTCTAATTATGGTCCCATCGTTATTTTGAAATCCATTTGAGTATAAAACACATATTTCATCCATCAATACAGATCTGATACTGTCAAAATCTTTGATTTCCCCCGGTACTACCATTATTTTTTTGATATATTGGCAATTATAATTATTGAATTGTTTTTCAAGTACTGGTATTTTCAACAAAACTATTGTTACATTTTCGTTCTTGACAGTAACACCATCAAGTGCAAAAATTACATTAACAACCAATTTTTTTTTATCAAAAAGCGATCTTTTTTGTTTCAGTTGGACTCCTTCCGGTAAATCAAGCTTGATTGAATCAGGAACACTATACGGAAGTGATTCTAACGTTGAATGCATATAGGAATTAAATCCGGTTATTGATTTTTCAAATGAAATGACATCACAATCCCTCGAAGAATTGAATGCTAAATTCTTCTCAACAAATTCTTTGGTGGATTCATTGCTAAAATCATAAATTTTTATGGTATCATCATTATCATTTAACCTACTAGAATAGAGTTCATGGAAATTATTATTCTCATTTTTGATCAGGTCTAAATTTTTGGGATATAACAAAACTTCAACTAGAGCAGTTTCAATTGATGGCAAGCAAATTCTTAGAAGCTTATTGCATGCTTCTCTATTTTCATTCCAATAGTGGTCATGGTTGATGACAATATTGTAATGTGACTTGTTGCACTTATAATGTTGCATTTGGGAAGGAATATAATTTGCCTTTCCACACTTGTTGCAGATAAAGCCCAATCTGGTTTTTCCAAGATTATCAGTATTTTCATTAGTGATTTCACAGTGATCTGGATTATGGAATATTAAATTGGTTGAAGTGTAAGAGTCTCCCCATACACTACTCAGATCTTTGCCTCCTTCATCTCTACCAAAAATTTTAGGACAAAACTCACATTACAAAATGAGCATTTTTTTACCAGAGTTAAAATCATTATCATTGAGCTCTTTGATAAATTTCTGGATTAATCGTGTTCCCAAATTATTTGTTTTTCTTATTTTTTCAATTAGTTTCAATCTTAGTCGTTCAATTTTATGTTTAATGAATTTGGTTGTTTCCTTCAAAGATCTTCTGGAAAACTTGTTTCTCTTGATGATTAATCTTCTGGAAGTGTCATCAACTTTACTATTAGTTAATGTTATAGTTGATGAATCACACTGAAAGTCAGAATCCAAAAGATTTTTCAAGTATATCAATTTCTTTTTTGAATATTTGTTAAAAAAGAGTCGTTGGTCTTTCGTTATCTTTGAAGGTTTTATGATTAAGTTATTCAGTGCTTGCTGATTTAGATTTAGCATCTTATTGTTTTTGAGTTCATAGTCCAATGAATGTTGTTTAAGGGTTTTATTCAGATCATCTAAGCTGATTTTCCCATTGGTGTATTTTTCAATCTCAAAATAACTATTCCATATCACTTCACTTGATTGGTTTGAATGAATTAACTTCAAATTCTGCAAAAGTTTGGACATCTTTCAAAAAATGGAGATGCTTTTGTGAAGGCTTTCCTTCTCTTGATTCTTCAACTCTATCCATAAAATTTATCAAATTTAGCTGTTGATTGCAATTCTCATCATTGAAAACTTCACTAGAATTAGAAGCAATATCATCATTCACTCCACAATCATTAGATGGCTCAGATTGGTCAGTATCAGCTTCAAAATCAATCAATTTATCAACTTCTTCTTCCTGGTACTCATCGGGACCCTCCTTATAGAATAATAAATATCAACATTATTGAGTGATAACTTATGGGTCTGTGAGTCGACCAATTTTACTTGGATTTTTTTGATATTTTCAAGACCATCAAGTCTTTCACAAATGTTAACATTCCTAGCCTCAGAGTAAAAAATTGCTCTTTTCTGTTGAACGAGTTATTGATGAATGAATTTTTGAGAAATATGGTACGATGATTGACAGAGTAATTTATCAAATCTATATTTTGATTCAAAATCTCTTCACCAGAAAATCTCTTGGTTCTAAATTTTGCTTCTTGATCATCATCTAGGTCTATACCTAAACCTTTGAACCAGCTAAAAACATCAACCTCTTTGAGCTCATTGATTAATTTTCTATCTTTCAAACGATGTTTGAATAATTGATTAAAGACCTTATTTAGTGTGTTGGAAACAACAAAGTGGGAGTTTTTGTCGTTAACTAACGGATCACTTGTCTGAGTACTATCATGATAATTCATGTAAAATAATTGTGGTATTATACTGATAATGATTTCTATTAATTTTTTCAATCAATCTGGGAATAAATAAAATAGCTTATGATTTGTAAATAAAGTTGTAGTGTTACTCCCATCTAATAATTTATTATCACCACTATATTCACCGACAACTTCAAATCCTCTTTCAGGGTCTAATATCTCATCACCAAAGATAATGATGAAATTACTGATTAATGCAAAACAACTTGATTCTAAGACACTGATTGCACGAGAGAATGCTGCATCTTTTATTGCAAAAGCCTCAAGATTTTTTAAGTAACATATCTCTTCATGAATAATGGTGTTGTCTGAAGTAAGTTGTTCTTCATACTTAGATTTATATTCATTGATTTGTGAAGTTAAAACAATATTCAATAACGAGGCTATTTGTGCATGCGATCTAAAACCATTATTATGGTGATCAAGAACAATCTCATCCACTTTTGCAGTAGGAAAAAACCCAACTTTGAGAGTTGTATTGAGCAGTGATTCTTTTCCTCCAATGATATCTTCAATCTGTATTGAGCTTAAATCAGTGATTGATTTTAGTTGTGGTCTTGTCAATTCATTGAATAAATTCTTTTCTGGCTCATCTTGAGACTTTACTCGAAGCGCCTTAATAAGCGCTCCTAAGGGAGTATTCACGACACAGTTGGACTAAAACAAATGTGAATATATCAGTTAACTACAGCTTTGTTTTGTTTTGATTTTTTTTTTGGCACCATTTATTCTCCAGATTAAGTATATGTCACAACTGTCAATAGATTCAGTAAAAAAAAAACTCAAGATATCCTGAGAGCTGTAGTAGTATTCAAGGCTACAAATGATACACAATAGATAGAAAGGAAGTACTGTGTTTTTAACACTAATAGTACCAGAGAAAGCTTCAATGAAGACTGCTAGCTGGTAATTCTACAGTTTCACTATTAAAACGGCTCAAGCTGAAAATCTTAAGAAATCTGATTTTTGAAATTTTTGAGTTTTTGTAAACAACCATGTTAAGAAGTTTATCTTCAAGATATCTCAAGATCTTCCACGGCGCTTTGTTTAAAACATTGACCATGCCATTGAGCGCTTATTTAGGAACACATTGATATACTCTGTTTTACATGATTATTACTAACTGTTAAGATAGACCTCATTGTTCGTTCAATTTATTGAATCAAATTGCCACCTTGATTTGATATATTGATGAACTTGTCGTAAACAAACATCAGGTGAGTCTATATTGGCACCATAGACGTACCGTTGTATGTCTATGACAATTGGTCTATCTTGGGTAAGTTTTGGAGTGCCTTGAAGGTGTGTGCTCGTGATTTAGAAACTAATCAAAGAAGTGAGAGTGTGTAATGTCAATTATGCAAGCTGTCCAGAAAGTACGGGAGTTGCTATTATAGGTGTATCTTATATTGGTTAGTTGTTGTGACTTACATAGGCTCACTTTGGTGCTCCAATCATGTTCATGTTGATGTCGGTGCTTTTCAAAATTTATTTTGCTTCTAAATGACATCTTAGAGTTATTGTTGAAGCTTATCTGGGCGGGATAAACAGATTGAAGTATCAGTAGATGTTGCTGATAAGATGAGAGATTGACGGCTCAAATTCAGCGTTTAAAAGCCATATTTGGGAAATTTCAAATTTAGTTCAGTCACTCCAAAATTGCTTTATTAGTGTGTTATAATGCTGCTTGATGAGTTTAGATGCTATTTGAAAGCTGTATTAACTTACAACTACTATCAAACTGCACTCAATAAGCCAGAACAGTGGATTATCAAATGATTTTAAATTTCTTGATTTTACTTTTAAATGCTTTAAATCATCTTAAATTGAAGTTTTAATGATTGATAATGACTTATATAGACAGTCTACATGTATATCAACCATTAAATGTATCAATATCAGCTTCTATTACCCATTTGTACCTACCTAAATCCTAATTAATTTGAAATTTCTAAATCGTTCAATTTACACGGTATTTACTTTTAAAAGCTTCATATGACTCTTATAAGTGTCAGTATCAGCTACTAAAGCCCCATAATCATGTGTATTAACTGAGTTATTTGTTTTATCATTCGTAAAATTGCGCCAAAATGCTTATGTAATCTTGCTGACTAAGCCTGTCAAAGTCGTCGAAGATGGATTTTCTTAATTTTCCTAAGAATTCCTTGCATATTGATCTGACGATCGTAGTACAGGAGTATTAGGACCGCCGTGTGTAATGATGTGTGTGTGTATTAATTCTATATAATAGGTAAGGTTGGGAGGGAAATAGCAGGCTTTATAGTCTGGAGTCTGGACTCTGTAGTGTCGACGAATTACCATGCAGCTAATAGGCTGGGTTGTCATTGGTTGGATCATGGAGTTGGGACCAAAGGTGGTTAGTGCATCCGCCACATCTGTGGACCGGATCTGAGTCCTGACACTTATATTATAATTATTTAAATATAACATACTAACTTTTTCTGCTCGACTAATTCGTCTTCGCTTCATTTAGTTGATGAGACTAAAATTTCTAGCTGCTCTACAAATAATAGACTTTAAAGAACTTGTCGAAATGGAAACAAAATAACGAAGAGTTTAGTATCATTTGATAACCATATATCCAATTTTTTACCTTATTTCTAGTAATCGTAGCACTAATTCCTGACTTTCTTTTTTCCAAAGTTAAAGATGGATTGTAAGTTTGAAAAACATTATCTTTTCTATCATCCATATCCGTAATATCATCTTTAAGCACAA
>JAJMAV010000168.1:0-16568 GCA_030565045.1 Starmera caribaea | reverse complement strand
TTTTAGCATTCTCATTCTCTGTCTGGGCGGTTGGTAGTTGTACAACAGGCTCACTAGCCTTCTCTTTATCAACTTTAGCAGCAACATTATCATCATCATCATCATTTTGGCCGGACTCAAGTTGATTCTCCAGTTGCTCGATTTTCTTGTATAGTCTCTCAATTTCACTCTCATGCAACGTCACTATCCTGTCTCTAGCTGGATACAAGCACTGTGAGTCAGTGGTGATACAGTTTCTGCATTTTGGGTGTTCTTTTTTTCCGCAATGTCAGTACATTTGATTCTCTGATAGATAAATAAATAAATAAGTGCACTCACCTCCTGAACATTTCACTTTATGGGACCGACAACGTTTGCATGCCAGATGTGCTCTCCCATACTTCTTGACGGACAAATACTTCGCTGTCACTGGTGTCTTTGGCATCTCTCAGCTGTGTATTCCAGTTGTTTATTTCTTCAATATTGGAATGTAACAATCTTTTTTTCTTTTTTTTGTTATACAACTGCTACATTATAAAATTTTACATACAACTTTGAATATTCTTCACCAGCGAGTGTTTCTGGACCAAGGGGCCAATTTATTCGAGATGATTCGAAGTGCTACAGAATAAAATTGAAGAACAAATTATGTGTCATGTTTGAATAGCCGGAAAAAAAATATGGACACAGTAACGGCAATTACTCGAAAATTGGATTCAAATCACTGATTGGTCCTTGCATTGAAGAACTGTTTCTTTTCAAATAACCACCAAACCCTAATTTACCAACTAAACCTTGGTTTTCTCTGTCCCACACAGTAACACCTCTCAATATAGTTTTTTTAGGCCAGTTTTTGAATTCCATACCTTCAAATGGTGAGTAATCAATATCATGATGTAACATTGAATTATCCAGTTTGAATGGAGTCATTTTACCTCTTGGGTACCAAATAGTTAAGTCTGCGTCATAACCAACAGCGATAGAACCTTTTTTATGACCTAAACCATATAATCTTGCAGGATTAGAACAACATATTTCAACAAATTTTTGTGGTGTAATTCTGCCAGTTTCAACACCATAACAGAATAATAGTGGTAATCTTGTCTCCAAACCAGGTAAACCATTTGGAATCTGCTTGAAGTGTGGGATCCCATTAACAAGACCTAACTTCTTACCATTTTTATGATCAAATTTGGTTGGTGCATGATCTGATGAGAAAACAGTGATTGTGCCATTATTAATCTTGTTCCAAACAGCATCTAATTCTTTTTGGTCTTGTCTTAATGGTGGAGAACAGACGTATTTGGCAGCTTCAAAATTGTCTTCTGGATGTTTATGTTGACAACAACCTTGTTTCAAATATTCACTGGTTAAAAACAAGTATTGTGGACAAGTTTCAGCAAAAATTGGGATTGTTTCACGTTGTGCTTTTTCAACATGGTTTAAAGCTGTCTCAGCACTCATGTGAACAATTAAGATTGGAACATCAATGACTTTTGCTAATGCAATGACTCTATATGAAGCTTCTTCTTCTGCAGCAATTGGTCTTGAAATTGAATGATAAAATGGATCTGTTAGTTTCTTAGCTTCTAATTTCTTATTTATGAAATCAATCAAATCAGAGTTTTCTGCGTGAATCATGGTAGTGATACCTAATTTTCTAGAAACCAATAGGATATCCAAAATTTGATTATCATTTAATTTATATCTCGGATAAGTTGTATAAATCTTAATGGAAGTGATCCCATGTTTCTCTTTAATTTCACTTAGTTGATCTAATAGTTCCACTGTTGGATCTGATAACACGAGATGGAACCCATAATCACAGTAACTTCCAATACTTGCTCTTTTATGATAATCATCAACAATATCATGTAAATCATATTTCCCCTTTGGTTGAATAGCAAATGAGATCATTGTGGTAGTACCACCAGCAATAGCAGATCTTGATCCACTCTCAAAATTATCCCCAGTTGGTGCATTATCTTGATCAATATGAGCATGTGAATCAACACCACCTGGTGTGATATAAGCACCTTCACAATCAATCATTTCTTTACCTTCTAATGGAGTCACTGAAATGGTGGCAATGATACCATCTTTGATACCCAAGTAAACTGATGGAGGTAGGATATCTGAAGGAGTGACGATGTAACCGTTGTACACCACGGTATCGAATATTTGTGCCATGATCTATTAACTAAAATATCTATGTTTTCTGAAATATCCAAGATCAAGATTAGAAAAAGGCTTCCAGTGAGTATTTATACTTTGAGTGTTGGTTGTAAAGGAAGACAGGCTCCAAAGTTAAATGTAGTAACAGTAAATTAGCAAGTGGCAGCGGTGAAGTGGTCGATGGTCGTCCCAAAGAAGTATTTTTGTAGATAAACCGGAGTAGTGCACGAGAATCTCCTATCCAGCAGCATCCAATCATCACGGGAAAAAAAAATATTCTGTGGGAGATGAACTCTATAAAGGTGGTGTAGCTGCTGTTGGTGAGCCTTGTACTATGTATGTAGTGTAGTAGCTGTGTATTATTGAGAGGAATAGAAGAAGAAGAGATGAAAGAACTAGCTAATTTACCAAAAGTCGGTGCTGAACAGGCTGCCTATAAAATTTTACTGTTAAATCCAAACACTACAGAACTAATGACACTCAACTGTCTTGAAATGGTGAAGAAACACTGTGCACCAGACGTTGCTGTGTATGGGTACACCACCGTGGAGCCAGGCCCAACCACCGTGGAATGTCATTTAGATGGTGTGCTTTCTTCAGCTGCTGCGTTCAGAGACGCTTATGACTATGTTTTACAAGTGGATGCTGTCCTGGTGGCATGCTTCAGTGATCATCCATTGGTGAACTGTTTGAGAGAAGAGTTTGATGTGCCAGTTTGTGGGATTTTTGAAGCCGGTCTTTATACTGCTAGATTATTAGGTGGGAGATTTGGTGTTGTAACCACTGTTTATAGATCCAGTATCAGACACGCAGATGCAATTAGAAGTTTTGGCCTTGATGGGTTCTGTGGTGGGCTACTAAGTACTAACTTGAAAGTCGCTGAACTTCATACCAAACCTCGTGAAGAAGTGCTCGGGTTAATGAAGAATGTTGCATTGACTTTAGTTAAAGAAAAAGATTGTGATGTGTTGGTGCTTGGTTGTGCTGGTATGAGTGACATGCAATTGGCAGTGGAACAAGCTGTCGAGCCATTTGGAGTTCAAGTTATCGATGGAGTTGTTGCTGGAGTGAATTTACTCACTGGACTCGTGAGATCTGGGTATAAAACGTCTACAAGAGGTCTTTTCTCAAGCAGTAAAGAGTCTAGAGAAACCAGAGGCCAGCTGTATATCTAATCCTACCTTCTAATACATTTCCTACTCAACAGTTGTAGCTCCTACACCTCTCCGATGTTGAAGAGTTGGACTTGGAGGATCCAAAATCTCGGGAAACTCATCGCATCCAGACATCTCTCACACACTGATAATGAAGCTTAAATTCCCAATATTTATGGCTGGACTTCTGCTCTTCTTCTGTTTCATGATTCACTTTGTCAACCAAGAAGTAGAGAGGAAAAGATGACAGTCAAGCCACGTATCTTATACATTCCATGGGACAATCCAGTCCATGATGACCAAGCTTGGGCTACATTGAACGAAAATTTTGAAATTGTTAACTATGATTTTGCAACAGTGGAAGATTACATTGAAGAGTTGAAGAAACCAGGACATGGTAAAATTGGTAACATCGTGGCAGTTTGCAGATCAGCGTGGTTGAAATCAAATCCATATATCCATCATTATATCTTGAGAGGTGACGCGGTGAGGTATCTACCTGAATCTGTCAAAATTGTTGTTCAAAGTGGACATGGTTATGATATTGTTGATGTTGATTATTTAACTTCCAGGGGTATTGTTTTTTGTAACTCTCCAGATTCTTGTTCAAGAGCCACTGCTGATGTTGGTATTTCCCTAATTATGAATTCTTTTAGATATTTGACATTTGCTGAACATTGTGTTAGAACTCCTGGTGAATATTATCAATCCCAAAAAATTGCTAATATAGGTGAAGATCCAAATGGGAAAACATTGGGTGTTGTTGGCATGGGAGACATTGGTGTTTTAGTTGCGAAAACTTGTGAATCGTTAGGTATGAACATTGTTTATCATAATAGAAATCCAAAACCTGAATTAGAAAAGAAATTAGAAACTGCACAATATTGTTCCACCATTGATGAGTTATTTGCTAAAGCGGATTGTATTTTCATCTCCTGTCCATACACTAAAGATACTCATCATTTGGTGTCTTTTGAAAGTTTCAAGAAAATGAAATCAAAAGTTAGAATTGTTAATATTGCCAGAGGTCCAATAGTGGAAGAAGCTGCAGTGATTGATGCCTTGAAAAGAGGTCAATTAGTTGGTGCAGGTTTTGATGTTCATGAATTTGAACCAAAAATTTCTCAAGAATTATTAGATAATTATATGGTTACATTAACGCCTCATGTTGGTGTTTGTACTCAGGATTCTTTTAAGAATTTTGAGAAACGTTGTGTTAAGAATTTGATGCAGTATTTCTATTTGAATGAGACTCCACATACAATTGTTAATGGTGAGTTGTATAAATAGTGATTCTAAGATAGATAGATAGATAAAAATTATAGAAAGATAATATTTAATAAATTAATAAATGATATGCATAATGAAAGTGTAATCTGTTTAATATTACGACTGCACTGTGATTGATCCTTCTGCGTTTCATAATGTAAGTTCCACATGATTGGTAAATACACCTCTGAAAAGTGCATAAAATAACGGCAAAATGAAATTTCTAATCCTACCAAATATTTTCTACACTTCGACAACTTCTCGATACAGGAGACAACAGACTATATACTGAAGAGAACATAATGTCATTAGAACATCAATACAACAAAGACTGGGTTGAAGGTTCAGGAGCTACTTCACATGAATGGATAGAACATGAGAAAATTGGAATCAATTTGAAAAATGCTGAAGATCCACAAGCAAATTACAGACTATTGATTTCAGGGGTTGTTCCAAGACCAATTGCCTTCATTGCCACAAGAGACAAGAAAGGTGTTAATAATTTAGCTCCATACAGTTTTTTCAATGTTGTATCATCAAATCCACCAATTTTTGCTATTGGTTTTAGTCCAGATAAATTAAGAGGTAAAAGTCAATCCAAAGACACGCTAGAGAACATCAAGGCCACTGGTGAATTAACTATTAATTTTATATCAGAATGGTTTATTGATGCAGCTAATTATACAGCAATTAATTCACCATCAGGTATTGATGAATTTGAATTGGCTGGGTTAACACCAGAAGATTCATTGTTAGTTAAGCCTCCAAGGGTTGGAGAGAGTGCTTTTTCCATTGAAGCTAAGCTAGTGAGTATACAAAATTGGACTGCCTCAAATGAAAGTACTGGGACATTAGTCTTGGTGGAAGGTGTTCATGCTTGGGTTAGAGAAGATATTATGGATAGTGAACGTCAAACCATTGATATTGAGAAATATAAACCTGTTGCTAGATTAGGAGCTATTAATTATTGTACTATTGAAAATATTGGTTATCCAATTACACGCCCGTCTTATGACGGTTTTATCTATTACTGATAATAATATAAGGAAGGTTGGAATATTTAGAAGAAAAAGATTCAGTAAAGTTGCTCAAATTAATGAATCCTTGATGTAGATTTAAGGACAATTGAAATCATTGATGATAGCTTGAATGGTACAATTAATTTAACTCAATTTGTTGCAATCATGAAGTTTATAGTTGGACTGAGCATTCTAGTTTACTCTATATTGAATGTACTATTAGATGATTATCATTCTTGAGTGTACTACTAATGAGCATATCAATTGTGTGTGTGGATTTATCATCTATATCAATTTTCTATGGTGTATCTTCAAAGAAGCTAGCTGCTACATACTACACAGCTGAATCTTCAATTTCGAACCCTAATTAATGCAGAACAGTAGCCGCATATTGCCTATTTGGGAAGTCTACCCTGCAAATTCTCTACTTTATACGCTGCTTCTACTGTTGATCTCTTCAGTCTACGCTGTTGGATAATAAGCACCTAGTAGGCTGTAGCTGGTTAGTTAGTAGTAGTACTCCAACAACAAGGTTCAACGGGCTTCTCACCACCAAGTCCTGGAAAACTGTCTTCTCAGAGTGCAGCAAAAGAAACTCCAGCAGGTGGAAGACTGAAGTGTGTGCTGATTGGTCTGACTCTTTTCTTCTTCTAATAGAACTCGTAAACCACATACAAAACATTTTCACGATCGCTGGACAAGTGTTGTCGACCGGCCAGCTTATCACTCTTCACAGCAGTCTAGCAGTGCAGCACTCCTGATCCCCAGACGCTTCTTGCTAGCAGCTGCTGCTTCTATTTTGGTGACTTCGCTACTGAGTGATCGGATTTCACTCTGAGATTGCCCGTTATCTGGCTGCATATTAAAGTTCTGGCTACTGTTTCTTCGAGTTTCAACTGTTTGAGTCAACTTCTGCCAGCCATACAACTGCTTATCATCTCTCATCTCTCATCAACACAGATCAGTGCAGTGGTCTTATATCCTCTGCTCTACAGATCTCTTGTTTGGGATCCATATAAATAACTACACAGCTGCTCTTGCTGCTGCTGCTAGATATATTGCTTTAAGAAAGATCAATAATACATTTTTGACTCATTTATTATACACAATGGTTAGTTGGGAAGGTGTCAAGAGAAAAATCGTTGTACATCCAGAGCAAGCTCTATATTCAGATGGGATCCTACCATCAAACAAACATTTAGAACCAGTGCCTCAATATTCCCCAGAACGTAAATGGGAATGGTTTTCAATCTTAGGGTTCTGGATTGCTGAAGCCATGTCAATTTCAATGTATCAAGTTTCCTCATCTTCAGTTAGTGCTGGTTTATCCCCAGGTCTCGCTATTGCTGCTGTTATTGTCGGGCATGTCATTGTCTCTATCCCTGCTATGTTAACTGCCTACGTTGGTGCAGAATATGGTATTGGTTTCCCTGTTTTGTGTCGTTTTGCTGCTGGTACTGGTACTGGTGCAGGTTGGAAGAGTATTTCTGGTAGTCACATCTTTGTTTTAATCAGAGGAATGGTTTGTGTCATTTGGGCTGGTACTCAAACTTATCAAGGTGGTCAATGTGTTCAATCTATGATTTCTGCCATCTGGCCAAGTTTCAATCATTTCCCAAATCATTTACCAGAAAGTGCTCATGTCACAAGTGCTATGTTGCTTTGTTACTTCATTTTCTTCATTTTCCAATTACCTGTCTTATACATGAGTGTTAATCAATTAAGATATTTATTCATGGTTAAAATTGTTTTATTACCACTATTTGGTTTTGCTTTATTTGGTTGGGCTATTCATGCTGCTCATGGGTTTGGTCCAATTTTTAGACAGAAAACTGATATTCTTGATGGTACTCCAGTTGCCGTTGTCTTTTTAAGACAAGTTGTCACTGCTATAGGTCCAAAGGCCACTTTAGCTTTAAACATTTCTGATTTCACTAGATACGCTAAAAAGCCAAAACAAGTGTTGTGGCCTCAATTCATTGGTTTAGTCGTGTTGGTTACTTTATGTGGTATTTTGGGTATCATTGTCACCAGTGCTGCTAAAGTTGTTTACGGTGTCACCACATGGAACCCTCTACAAGTTGAAGCTTTATGGGAAAACAGAGCTGGTCAATTTTTCTCTTCTGCTATTTGGGCATTTGCTATCATTGGTACAAACATCTCTGCCAACACTGTTTCCTTTTCTTATGATTTAACTTTATGGTTCCCAAATTTAATTACTCCAAGAAGAGGTAGTTTTATTTGTTTAGCTTTAGGTACTGTTATTTGTCCATGGTACATTCAAGCCACTGCTAAATCTTTCACATCATTCTTAGGTGGTTATGCTATGTTTTTAGGACCAATGTCTGGTATTATGTTGGTTGACTACTATATCTTGAGGAAACAAAGATTGAATTTACCAGGTTTATATAAAGCTAATGGTCCATACTCATATTTCCATGGTTTCAACATTCCATGTTTTATTGCATTTTTATTTGGTATTGCACCAAATTTACCAGGTTTAGCTTGGGTTTGTGGTAACACTCACATTCCAAAAGGTGCCATTTATTTATATTCATTTTCATATGTTCCAGGTACCATTGTTACTTGTGTTTCATATTATGCCATTTGTAAATTGTTCCCTAAACTATGGATGGCTGACTTAGAGAACTTTGAAGATGATCCAGGTTACACTTATACACCAAAGGATTCAGAAGTTGAATTGATTGAAGGTCAAAGTCAAGATATGGATAGCTCTGCTATTTCTGTCCATGAAAAAGATTTAGCTTCTATTCATGTTGTTTCCAAAAGTGCTTGATTGGCTCTAGTCTTTTGTTGATGTTCTGGGTTTTATAGATTTGCTTTAGTTCATTATTTTCATAGTTATTATTATAATTTTGTTCATGTTTTGTTTTAATTAATATTTCTTGCAACTGTATTAAGAGTAAACTGTGAGTTTCATAACTACAATAAATTCAATTTCTTATCCTCATTCGAGTCTTCATATTGCAAATCATTTCAATTGTTCTTTCCCAATTGGCATTTTTGCAAATTCATTTCTAAATTCCAATACACATCTCACCTGTATAGAAAATGTTTCAGATTGTAAACAGTAGAAAAACATGTTTGATAAAGAGATGAGTGTGTTTGATAAATGACACCACCATGACGCATATATAAATACAGCAGTAGCTCTTCATCAGCTCTCCAATATTCTACGAGTAATAACAGTAACAAACTAACTACCAAAAACATGAATTTCTTTACAACCTCAATAACCTTGATCACAGCTATCATGTTGTCATTAACCTCAAATGTTGATGCTTTTACAAGTTATTCCACTGCCATTTCTACCACCACTGAAGGTGCATGTTTTCAATGTCCACAAACTTATACAATGTACGCTACTGATACTTTCACTCATGGAGCATGTTTCAGTTGTACTAAAGCTTAGATTTGGTTCCTTTAATACAATGAATGGTCTTTTAAATGATTTAATTGTAGATCTACTAGTTGTGCTTTGTATATAAAATGCGCAAGTATATTAATTAATTAAAATGTGTGTGAATGGACAAAAAGATTAACCTTCATATGGAGTTTCAATGGCACCTTTTTGTTCAATCAATCTACCATATAATTCTGGACGTCTATGTCTTGAGAAATCAAACATTTTCTTTTTACCGTTAACAGCATCTTCTAAATCAATCTCTGCAATCAATAACTCATCACCTTCGGTTTTAGCCTGAGCAATAACTTTCCCATTTGGATCAACAATAATTGAACCTGCAATTAATTCTTGACCATCTTCTTCACCAGCTTTAGCAACACTGATAGCAAAACATGAGTTGAAATATGCGTTAGCAGTTGTAGATAAGTCACTATGGTATTGTCTTAAAGTCTTATCTTCTTTAGAACCAAATAATGCAGTACCATTAGCAGCAGTGTTATATCCATTAATACAAAGATCCATACCTTGTAACGCGTAACATCTCCAAGCTTCTGGCCATCTTCTATCGTTACAGATCAACATACCACAAGTGGCATCAATCCATTCTGGATTAGTTCTATAAGCTTTGAAACCAGAATCACCATACTCGAAATATCTCTTCTCTAATTGTTGGAATTTAATACCTTCTGTTGGTTCATCAAAACCTGGTAAATGAGCTTTTCTATATTTGTAAACAATGGAACCTTTGTTATCAACCATGATCGAGGTGTTGAAATGATGGTTATCCTCGGTTAATTCAGCATAACCTAAGACAAACCCAATGTTGAATTCTTTAGCAGCATCAAATAATGGTTTAACAACACCTTGAGTGATATCACCTTTTTCAAAATATGAGTCAACTTCGTCTTGAGACTCAATGTACCATCTTGGGAAAAATGAAGTTAATGCTAACTCTGGGAAAACAGCTAACTTGGCACCTTTAGAAGCACATTCTTTTAATAAACCAACTAATCTTTCAACGGTTTCTGATTTTGGTGTAGCTTTTTGGATTGGACCTAATTGAACACCAGCAACGGTGAATTTTCTAACTCCTCCAGTCATTCTTGATGTTATTCTATTCTATTCTGTATATCTGTTATGTGATGAGATACTGAGCTGAAGTCAGATCTGAAGATTTTAAAGAAAGTTCATTATTTAAATACTTTTCTTTTATCGCTGCTGATAACATTTTCGGTGTAGTCGAGGAAAGTGGCCGAAACAGATTTGAAGCTGTTGCAACTTGTAAGGGAGAAGAGCACAGAGAAAGCCTGGTGTGTGGATTCTCCTTCAGCCGTTTAGAAGTCAAGCTGGAAGGGCTCTGTGGTCAGTGGCCGGTGTTCTTGAGAAGAGCGAGAGCAGCCTATTTTTGGTGGTGAAGTCTGGAAAAGTTTTGGATTTTGCCATGATTTGAAAGTTATAGCTGGGGAACATGTAAGCAGTAGTACACTGTAGTACTAGTAGTAGTCAGGCTGTTGGAGTTGACATAAAATTGAATTTTTTCATCTACACTTGTAGCATCTTATCGTCTATAGGAAAATTAAATAAATAATGGCACAATCTTTATTTTCTTCGAAGTTGATCAGGCCTCTACATCTCTATACTCATCATCTTGCATCCTGTGTTGTAATCTTTTCAACACTTCATACTCCTCCTCGGTGACATCCAAAGATCTAGGAACATAGATATAAGTTCTTGTTATTTCAATCTTATAAAAATTCACTTCATCAATCTCTTCAATATCATTGGTATAATTATTATCATTGGTGTTATAATTGGCATTAGTTGTATTTGATTTTGTATTCTGCATCGATAATGCTGTGGTGTAAGTTTTAGCTTCATGTGCCTCGACTTGATGTGTTTCATTTGGTGCAGTATTGGGCACCCACCAATGAGTTGGATATTGTCTTAGGACATTATTTGTAATTAAACCAACAGCTATAATTAATAAACTACTAATGATTTGCACAGGTATATACCACCAACTCATCTCCCTAATACCTGAATCAATGAAAGGTAATATGGCAGACGCACCAGCTGGAGGATGAACACAATTTAAAATTGACATTAAAACACTTGATAATGAAACACTCAAGGCAGCCCCAATCCAATATTTATCTCTACCAGCTTCTGATAACCAAAACAACTTCTGTAACGATGTACTCAATATCGCTGAAAAGACATGTCCAATCAATACATTCCTTGGTTGTGACAATGGAGCTGGTGTAGCATTAAAAATTAAAATTGCAGTAGCTCCATAACTCGCCAATATTATAGGTGTATGATGTTTCGCAAAAACCGGGGCATGATTATTCATAAACACTGCTTCAATCACTAAGATGGCACTGAATGTGCCAATGAAAATATCAAGCCAAAGCAAGTAATCTGGTAATTCTTCTGATGTGTATTTTGGTTCATGATGTCCAAACCATCTTGATAACCAAGGAGGTAGCTTCACAAAGACTGACGGTGGGACATGACGGTGAGTGGCTCTGTCCAAACTAAATTTGAATGTCATTGTGTTGGTAGTACAGCTGGTGATTTGGACTGTGAGAGCATTGAGGAGTGAAGTGCTTTGATTGTAATGATTTTTTTTTTTGATATCTATTGGAGTTTTTTCCAGTGTAACCAAAGAAGGAAATAATTTCAGCAGTGGAGTCAAAACTCGGGATTGAAAAGACTAGAGAAGTGTGTAGCTAAGTCACTTGAGAGAGGTACTACTTGAACTACAAATAAACCAGAAAAAAAAAAAGAGTGACTTAAGAACTCTATAACTCAGCGAAATCAAATTATCACTGAATAGCTGTATTGATGACTGTAGAGATTTGATTTGAAATGCAATTGGCTCAAACGGAGTTCCCTTTCTTTAGCTCTTGTTGTAGCTGATGAAGAACTTCATATTGTTGTTCACTAATCTCAACGTATTCGGGGAAATTTATAGCTTGAGAAGAAATCTCTATATTGTTTGTATTATTAGTAGATGTTGTGGAAATAGGTGAGGTTTTCAATGCCTCTGTGTCATTAGATTTTTTCTTCGATGCTTCAGCTTGTGGTTTACCAGGTCTTTTAGGCACCCACCAATGTGTTGGGTACCTTCTCAAAACATTATTTGTTACTAACCCAACAGCTATAATCAATAAGCTACTAATGATCTGTGCAGGTAGGTACCACCAACTCATCATTCTAATCTGTTCATCAATCAAAGGTAATAAAGCTGATGCCCCAGCTGGTGGGTGAACACAATTGCAAATCGACATAACAACACTGGCTAGACCAACACTTATGGCACCTCCAACCCAATAATGATCCACTCCACTATTTGAAAGTGAAAACAATTTCTGAATACATATCCCAATCAATGATGATATGAAATGCCCTACAAAGACATTTCTAGGTTGAGACAGTGGAGCTGGAGTAGCATTGAAAACAAGAATTGCTGAAGCTCCATAACTGGCAATGATCATTGGAGCATGATGTCTACTGAAGACAGGAGAGTGATTGTTCATGAACACGGCTTCAATCACCAGTATGGCACAGAAGGAGCCAATGAAGATGTCTAGCCAAAGTAAATAATCTGGAATCTGCTCAACTGTTTTAGATGGTTCATGGTGTCCAAACCAACGAGCCAATGTTGGATGGAGTTGTTGGAACACAGATTTGGGGACGTATTTTCTTGTGTGCTTGTCAACAGTGAACTTGAATGCCATTGCTTCTTTCTTCTTCTTCCTTCTTCTTCAAGTTGTTAATGGTGATTAAAGAAAAAATATTTTGATGTTGATAATTTTTTGTTGGTGAGTCGAAGCCCGCAGAAAGTGACACAATTTTTATCTGTGGAGGTCCGTGGATCTGCTGGTGATGGACGATGATTGAACAGTGCTTCACAGGTCATTGGAGATTGATGTTGGTGGAACATGATTAATTTTGATGATGAGCTCATAATGAAATGGTCACACTAGCTAAATACTTGATAATGTGTAGTGAATGGTACTAGTGTCAAGTTGTGATCTACAAGCCTAAAGACCAAAGTCTCAAACAATTCAAATCATTTATAACCTATAAAGCGTACTTAAAGTCCAGCTCATCACACCCATTTCTAAATTTTTTTGTATCTTCTTTCTCTCCACTAACAATCTTCTCTTTCAAATTATTCTGGTAACCTAAGTAAGCTCTTTGACAAAGTGTTAAAATACCACCAACAACACAACATCCTAACGAAAATCCATTCCCTAACTTGTATGGAGCACTTGTATAAATCTGAGCTGAGATGGCGCCTGCAACGTTCCCAAACGCTTGGTTACAACCTAAAGCTGTACTTTTCCTATAATGTGGTGAATTATTGATATTTAACCATGAAATTGAAATACCTGGACCAACATAAATTGTAAATGCAATTAAATACGTTGCAAAATAGTTGACACCACCGTTTTTACATGTTAACAATATGATATAACCAGCTCCTGCAAGACATAATTCACCAAGTTGTAAGATCCATTTTTTATCAACTAATTTATCTGAAAGGTACATCATTGACCCGGTTCCAATAGCTGCAACAACATAAACTGGGATAGATAGATATTGAGCAGCCATTGTAGTGTAACCCAATTGTAATTTCAAAATAGATGGTAAGAAAACTGAGAACCCATACAACACAATATCAACACAGAATTGTAAAGCACATGAGATCCAAACTTTTGGATCAGAAACTGCTCTCCACATCTCCATCTTATCAAATTTCTCTTCACCAGTGTATTTAGCCATTTGTAATTTTCTAATTCTCATCAAGTTCTTTTCATCTTCATTCAAGAATCTAGCTTCTGCTGGATCATTTGGTAAACCAAATATAATCCAAATAGGTGTAACAACAGAAACTAATCCCTCGATAACAAATAACCACCCCCAACTCAAAAAATCTCCATGTGGTTTAATCTTCGTGATACCAGTGGCAATTAACCCATTAAAGGCACCAGAACAACATGAACAAATATATAAATAACCTAATCTCTTTGATTGTTCACTTCTTTTATAAACCATGGCAATATATAAAGATTGAGATGGGAAGACTGCACCTTCAAATAACCCCAACAGTAATCTACAAGCAACTAATGAACCATAAGATCTAACAAAACATGTGAAAATGGTGACCATTGACCAACAGAAAACTGCACCTGCCATAAACCATTTATGACCTATTTTCTTAACTAATATTGTACCTGGGATTTCAACTGACACATAAGTTGCGTAGAAAATGGATACCGCAGTGGAAAATTGATGGTTTGTTAAATGTAATTGAGAACTTAAACCGACGATTTTAGCATTTCCAATGTTTGATCTATCCAGTGAACTTAAGAAATAGACGTAACAAAAAATCGGCATTAAGTATATATCCAATTTTCTAGTTAGTTTCCTTTCTTGTTCTGGATCGATGTATAAATCATCTTCCTCTGAGTGTTTGGATTCATGATCAACTGCGTATTGTTGTTTTTCACTGAGTGATTCTGAAGACATGATTGTGATATATTGGGTATTGATAAAAAGATGAACAAAGATGTTCAAACAGCAGTTGATTTTTGTTTTATATCAAATAAAGTATACCCACTGGATGTCTTTTGTTAAGTTATAGATATCCAGTTTGATAGTATGTATAAGCTTTGGAAATAAACGTTGTAACTAATTGTAATCTCTGTTATTAAAAAGATCTTCATGTGTTGCGTTGATAAGATAAAATAACCTGTGACATAATTAATCTTTTTTCCTTATCGAGCCTGGACGTCCATGATCCATTTCACTACGTCGTTTAAAATTCACAGGCAGGACGTCAATTTAAATGTCTTAAGATCTGGAGAAATTATGCAGAGAATTGCAACTCGCTTTGATTAATTGTGTCTTGACTTTTTAAACTGTTAGTGTTTTTGAAGAGTCTGGGCTTTAATTGATGGTGTTGATGAGCTTGACTAAAGTCCATTTGAATACGGTTTTTGGTGGATCTGAGATCATGTGATATTTAAATTAGTGATTGAGTTGTGAAGGGAAATCTACATGAATAATTCGTATAGCTAAGATCCCCCAGTGGGTGGATAATTTTTATGTCTTGGATTCTTGGTTGTTGAGTTATTTCGTCTTGAAGTATTGGATTGTGATGGTTCAATAGTCATTAAAGAAATTCAGCTGGATATAAATGAGTCCACGTATGAAATAAAGTAGGTATATATGTATATGGATACCTCAACATCGGGATCTCATTTGAAAGTGATTCAAGTTTGACACAAATATTTACTCATGTATTAAAAGTTGGTAGGAAAAGCGATTCAATAACATGTTTTAACATACAATGGGATCTTCATCCATCACCGGGATGTACCATTTTATTCATTGATCTATTAATCAAACATCAAATAACACTTGAGTCTTGACTGCTTGATCAGAGAATAACCTTCCAGATCTCTTCTTATCTCACTGCAGTCTGGGTAACTCTTTAGCAATCAGCTGTCAAAACAAAACCACCACAAAAGCTGCACAAGCAGCCGTCAGTTCGATTCTTGCTGGAATAAAAGAAAGACTTCCGGTTTGAATTCTGAAATAAACTGAAACAAACCCCCGAATTTCTCACTTTTTCTTATCTTTCAATCTCAAGATTTTATTAGTCCAATCTGCTTCTTCAACAGTTTTTTTATCAAGATCAAATAGAGATTATTTCAACGGTTTCAACTTTCAATCAAGAAGAGTGAAAAATCGAATTCAAAATTCAAATTTTATTTTGATTTCGTTTTGTTTCTCCATGAAACTTGCTGCTTGCTAGCTTCCATTCTTTCTACCGCCTTCTTGCCGCTTAAGTTGCAACACAGATTCATATGTTTCCACAATTCACAGCTATCTTACCAAAACTTAAACTCCCCAATGCAACAGATAATATGAACAATCAAGATCTATACCCAATACCTTCCAAAAGACGCAAATGGGGTGTATTTTCATTCACATCATATTGGGCCATATTGAATCTGTCGATTGGAAATTGGATGGTTTCTGCTTCTTTGCTGTCATTGGGTCTTAACGCGGCACATTCAATGGGTGCTCTTACAATAAGTAATTTGTTAACAGTTGTTTATGCAATCTTAAATTCAAAATTAGGTTCAACTTATCATATTGGTTATACTTTATCTCAAAGATCAATATTTGGAATATATGGTGCTAATATAACAACTTTAATTAGAGTCATGTTGGCCACCGTGGGGACGGCTTCAGATGCTTGGATTGGTGGGATCTGTATGAGTTTAATTTTCAGTACTTGGTCGAGAAATTTCATGGAGATGAAGAATACTTTACCCATAAGTGCTGATATGACTACAAGAAATTTCATTGGATTTGTTGTGTTTCAGGTGATTAAACTACCCTTTTTGATGATCAGGCCAGAAAATGTTAATAGACATTTAATTATGGCATCTATCATAAGTACAATTGTTATGATCACAATTTGGATCTATTTAATGTGTTTAAATCATGGTCCAGGGAAAT
>JAJMAV010000167.1:0-16723 GCA_030565045.1 Starmera caribaea | reverse complement strand
AGAAAACGTTTTATTGGGAAGTTGGAACTGGTATTTTTAGCACTAGATATGTCCTGAAATTCAAAACATCAACTGATGTTATAAATTGTGTAACTACATAATATGTACTGTGTAATATGTGTTCTTACAAAAAAATTATTTTTTTACGTCATAGAGAATTGCTTATTTTCAAATCTTACTTTACAGTTCAACTTAAAATTTCAGTCGGTGCTGTTGTTCTTATAACTGCTTGAAACAATGTTAACTTTTTGATTGCTGGAGTTTATCAGACATCTTCAATAGAGCTTGATGTAATTATGAATATTTTGGGAAAATCCTAAAACGTTAATTTTAGCCCAGTTGAAGACGTAAAAGGTAAAATAAAACATACATTGAACAACCAAAACGATTCTTAGAACATTCCAAAAAAAAGCTTCGTATATATTTTTGTACAGTGTGCACATGATCATATAGCTGTTGCTGTAGAGAGACGTTGATTGGGTTACTTTTGGCTAAAATTCTTTTAAAACTAAACTCAACAGCTTTATTTTGTGTCAAAGTATATAAGCTGGGCAATTCCTGTGAAAGCAACAATCAGAGCATTGATCCAATTAGTAAACTGGTATTCCAATATGTCACTATCAACTACACCAGTCAAGCTTTTTCACAAAATCAGACAAGTTCCTTCCGCAACCTCACAAACTTTTCTAATTCATGGAGTTCTGGGAACCAATGCCAATTTCAATTCATTCATCAAACCAGATTTTCTACCAACTAATGATCTTGTAACCATGGATTTAAGAAATCACGGTAGTTCACCACACGCAAAACCATTCACATATCAATCCATGGCTTCAGATTTATTACATCTTCTGGGTGGTACAAAACACAGTTATAGAGATACAAATTTAGTTGGATACTCAATGGGTGGTAAATTAGTGTTATCAATGCTACAGAAAAAATTCAAATCAGCTGTTATCATTGATATGGGACCAAGTCCAACAGAAAAGCTACCAAATATTAGAAAAATTGCCACTTCTTTACAAACTCAACTTGGAAATAAATTTGATAAAGAAGGAATAATGCAAGAATTAGAAAATCATGGTTGGGGTACCTTGATGAGATATTATCTTTCACGTAATTTGAAAGCAGATGAAAATGGTAAAATTACTGGTAGTGTTCCACTAGAATGGTTTGATGATGCTTTTTTCAAAGAATTGGGTAAAGAAGTTTTAGAAGGTCGTAAAAAATTAAGAACAAAAGTGTTGGTTATTAAAGCTGAAAATGATTCTTTGATAAACGATAACGATTTGAGTTTATTGGATGAGTTGTTTGAAAATGTTACCGTTGAAGAAATGAAAGGCACAACTCATGAAACAATTTTGGTGAAAAATCAACATAAAATAGAAAAACTGATCAACGATTTTTGTAAATAAACTACCTACAGAATTCTGGTTCCACATCTAATAATACAATGTCAATTAATTTATAACTTGTTTGTGTTGTAGATAAATTTATAGTCTCTCTTCGTATTAATGAGATTTTAGTGTCAAACTCATTTCCATTCAACAGACCAGTTCAACTCATCACCAGCTTTGAAAGGAGCCAATTCGATATCATCAAGTGTTAAAATTTCTGGAATTTTTTGATCATTTTTAACCAAGATACAATGATCAGCATTGATCAAATCTTTATCTTCAACTTCATAAAATGATTTACCATTATCAGTAACAAATTGTTTCAATTTATCCAATTTCCCATATTTATCGAAAACTTGGGCGATATATGGAATGGCCAAAGATTGAGTATAAACACCAGCACAAACTCCAACATGTTTAGATTTTGCATGTAATGGATGTGGAGCACTATCAGAACCAAAGAAAAAATATGGTTCACCAGAAGTTGCAGCATCAATTAAAGCTTTACGATCTTCTGGTAATTTAGCAACTGGCTTACAAAAATTGATTGGGTTTCCTGCCCAATCATCAATGATTAAAGATAAATGATGAGCTGTGATTGAAGCAGCAACTTTAATTGGAGAATCTGGAGATCTTGTTGAATTAATTTTTCTAACTGTTTCAACAGCAGCTTTAGTGGTACAATGTTCTAACACAATCTTTAAATTTGGGAAATCTTTATGAAGTTTTTCTAAAGCTGGTAAGAAACTTGGTTCTGCGTTCAAAATATGGATTTCTTCACCTTCTTTATCAGTAGATGGTTTTTCACCATGTAAATTCAAAACGAGGTTCTCTTCTTCCATTGCTTTGAAAACGGGATAGAATGCAGAAAAGTCGTTCGGATCAACGTCTGCTGAAGAGTTGGTTGTAACACCAGCTGGATAACATTTAACACCGGCAATTGCCTTTTTAGACGCAGCTTCATGGATGATTTCTGGAGTTAATTCTTTGCATAGATAGAAAGTCATCAAGAAATTTGTTTTTGGAGCTAATTCTTGTAACTGTTTTTTGTATTCAATAGCTCTTTCAGTGGTGGTCACTGGAGGAACCAAATTTGGCATGATGTATGCTATCGAAACACCTCCTTGACGGACAGTTGGTGCAACGAGCTCCATCATTTTCCCCTGACGAAGATGCACGTGAAAGTCAGCAGTGACACCTAAGTCTATTTGGGTGGTCATTCTCGTGTTAAGTTGGTTAAATTGATTAATCTTCAACTGGAGTTCAAAACTCTTGAATTTTTGACTGATTTTCTGATATTTGGACATTTTTTTATCTGAAAAAAAATATTTTTTTTTGTCTGTTGAAGAAAAAAAAAAAAAAACGAACGACGAAGCGACACGATGAGCGACGAGATCGAAGTTGAAGAAGTCACTGCTGCCAGTGGATTTGTGCCACCTGTTTTATCCACAGCACAGGATGAACATACTTTTGAGTTCCAGAAGTACGAAGACATCCAGAAAATACGAGACTATTTGGGCCCAGGATGGGAAGATGACACAACAGTGCGTGACAAGATAAGGAAGTACTACGAAGTGGATGAGCTAGTGAAGTACTTGAGTCATAGAGACGAGGATGGGAAGTTGAAGTATTTCAAAATCACTTTACAGTTTCCAGATTCATTGGTTGTGGATTCCCCAATAGTGACACAATTGTTGCAAGAAGGTTTGAACAAGAGAAGAGAGTTGTATGAATTAAAACATAGCACCGCACCTGCTAACCATGCAGAAGATAATGAGAATGAAATTGATTTGAATGAGAAGTCGAAGAAACACGAGTGTAAAAAACAATGTGATAATTGCAAATGTTCAGATCCATCAACAGTCACTACTCAACAAGTCTGGATATTAGCTGACACCGCATATAGTTCGTGTTGTATTGATGAAGTTGCAGCAGAACATGTTGGTGCAGATATGGTTGTTCATTTTGGTGATGCTTGTATGAATGCAATTCAAAAACTACCAGCAGTTTATGTTTTTGGTAAGCCATACTTGGATATTGATCAAGTGGTTGCTAAATTCAAAGAGATTTATCCAGATAATGAATCAAAAGTTGTGTTAATGGCAGATGCTCCAAATACTAGACATTTGCCAGCAATGTATGAAGTTTTACAAAAAGAGTATAAAAATCTTGCATATGCTGATATCAATTTGAAAAGACTTCATAAAGCTAAAGTTCTAGGTTATGAAAATTCCATCAAAAAAAATGAGCACAGTATCAAAATGTCAAACAGATTCATTCATCATTCATCTGATGAGATTTTAGAAGAATCAGACTTACTGGATTACAGCTTATTCCATATCACACTACCTCAAGATCCACATTTATTATATTTGAGTACGAAATTTAGCTCTTTGACCATATACAACCCACAATCAAACACTACAGACCAAGGTCCTTTCCCATCATTAATGAAAAGATATCGTTATATGCAAATTGCAAGAACAGCAGGTACAATTGGTATTTTAGTCAACACTTTATCATTAAGAAATACTAAAGAGATGATTAATTTAGTATCACGTAAAATTAAAGAAGCTGATAAAAAATATTACATGTTTGTTGTTGGTAAACCAAATGTTGCCAAATTAGCAAATTTTGAATCAATTGATATTTGGTGTATCTTGGGATGTGGTCAAGGTGGTATTGTTATCGATAATTCAAATGAGTTTTATAAAGCTATCATTACGCCATATGAATTAGATCTTGCCTTAAGTCCACAAGTTTCTTGGACTGGTGCATGGGTCACCGAGTTTGAAAGTTTGATTAAAGCAGACTTAGAGGAGTCTGTGGAAAACACCACTGCCACTGCCACCGAGACTGAAAATGATAGTTTTGAATACGATGATGATGACGAAGATGCACCAGAGTTCAATCCAGTCACGGGTAAATTTGTTACAACTTCAAGACCATTAAGACAGATTAATCATTTGGAAATTGATTCTGTTTCCGCAAACAATGAATCTAACGATGAACAAACTCAGCTAGTGAAGAAGTTTTCTACACAAGTCAGTATCAGGGGAACTGTCTCTACTTCAGCTACTTATTTACAGAACAGAGAATGGACTGGTTTAGGAAGTGATTTCAAAGAAATCGAAATTGACGAGGACGGTGCAGAAATTCAAGAAGGCACCAGTGGAGTTGCTCGTGGCTACAATTTTGATCATCTCAACGACTGAACTTCTCCAGTGTCTTATTTATTATAAATATAAAACTAGTGTATAAAGCTCGTTCATTATTAACAACTTGTAGCATCCAGACATTTTTCGATCAAATGATTGAAATTTCTGGCTACGTAGATAATATAGAACTTTATAGATTTTTTATTAGATCAAATCACTTTAAAAACAACAGCTTGAAGTGTGAAAAATGAAGATAACGACACTCGGAAGTCTATGGACAGGTATGTGTTTCAAGAATAGAATTCAAACAATTCGAATTGAGCGAAAACTAATTGAATGAACCTAGCATTTTTATTGTCGCATGGTTTGATACCATCAGTGGCAGCTAAGTCAACTACTGACTTGGCTCAGCAATACTATAATGAAGCTTACGATATACTACAACACACGATTGCTACTACTGAAATTGCCAGAACGAAGACCCAATCAGAAGACAATATACTGTTGATTGAAATACCCATGGATTATGATGAAGAGATAGAACAAGAAGAATACACAAAACAACTATCAGAACTTACACCAGATCAAAAGAAAGCACATGATTTACTTATAGAAAGTGCAGAGATGGGCAACGTTGATGCCAATTTCATGCTAGCAGAAATGAATCTTTTTGGAAATTACAGCTTCCCAGCTAATGGATCATTGGCATTACATTACTATGAGAAAGTTTCTGAATTGTCAGAGAATTCAACAGCCAATTTCTTACTTGGAGTGATCTATGCCACTGGGTTATTTGGAGAGGTTGAACTGAATCAAGGAAAAGCTAATCTATATTACGAATTGGCTTTTGAACAAGGAAGTTTACCAGCTGCTATGGCTTTAGGTTATAGATACGCAAGTGGGATATCAGTGCCAATGGATTGTGAACGTGCATTATACTATTATAAAACTGTTGCTGATGAAGTTTATAAAGTTTTTGATGAGAATCCAGTTATTGGTTTGCCAAATATTGATAGTTACTCGATCAGAGTTGCTGATTTCCAAGGAGGTCTGTATGGTAAGCACGCGAGTGAAACATATACATCATTATCAAGATCTGCGGCAAAATATAAAGAAATGACTGAATCAACTGATGATAATGATTTTTTATTCAAATCTTTTAATACTGCAATTTATCTTTATGAGGGAACTTATCTTAAGAAAAGAAATTATACCCATTCTTTTGAAATTTTGAAATATTTGATTAATAAAGATTTGAATAATTTTCAATATTTGGAATCTACAGAACAATTAATCATCTCCAAATCTTTATATCTGCTGGGTCATATGCTTTTGAGAGGTGAAGGTGTTGAAAAAAATTACGATCAAGCTTTCAATTATTTGAACAAATCAATCACATTTGGTGAAAACTCTGATGCTTTCACTGATTTAGGTTTATTATACAGACACAGTGAAGATCCAAAATACTATGATCTTGAAAAATCAAAAGATTATTTACGAACAGCAGCATCATTGAACAATCCAAGGGGTTTATTTTACGCTGGAATGGATTTACAAGTGAATGGGAACCCGAAGGAAAAAGAACAAGGCTTATTATGGGTTCGTAAAGCTGCATTTTCAGGAGTTTCTCAAGCAGTTTATCATGTTGCCACTAAAATGGAGGAAGATTTAAGTTCAATGTTGGAAGATACATCAAACCTTTGTGAGAATGCCATTTCTCTTTACAAATACTTCTGTGAAGCAATTGAACATAAAGTTTCATCATTGGAATGGACATTTAATGAACTAATTTCAGGAAATTATAGAAATTCATTAATTGGTTATTCAATTGCCGCTGAACAAGGTTATGAAACAGCGCAATCATCAGCTGCATTCTTGTTATATCAACATCCAACGATAAGTGAAACAAAACCTCTTATTCCATTAGCAAGAAAACAATTTGCACTTGCGTTATTCACTCGTTCTTCAAAACAATTAAACACAGATTCTACACATATGATGGGGGATATTTATTACAGTGATCAACAATATGAAAAAGCCGCAGCTTGTTACTCTGAAGCGATGGGTAGACAATCTAGTCATGCCAGTTTCAATTTAGGTTGGATGTATGAAAATGGTGTTGGAGTTGAACAAGATTTCCATTTGGCTAAAAGATATTATGATTTGGCACTGGTGAATCAACCTAAAGCTTGCATTCCTGTACAATTGGCGTTATTGAAATTGAGGTTTAGAAGTTTCATTAACAAGTTAACTGGAGGGAAAGTGAATGGGATTGAAAATAGTGGATTAGATTGGAAAAATTTATATATGAAACTACGTTCAGGAAATATTTACTCACGTGAGACCAGGGACGTGGATGGAGCTGGCGAATTACCAGGGCCAGAAGTCAACAACCAAGTGAACCATCGTACAGAAGAAGTCGAGAATTTTGAAGAAGAGCTGAATTTTGCAGATTATATTTTACTTGGAGCATTTTTCGTTGTTTTTTTTGGAATTGCGTATTTGAACTACAGACAACAACAACGCCGCAGAGCAGCTGGAGGAGGACCAGGAGTAGATGCAAACCGTCCAAACATCCAGTTTGACTTCAGAATTGTGGCTATTTAATTATTTAATTTAATTCAATTCAATTCATCGTAATAACATTGTAGCGCAGTCACCCGGCTCAAGTTCAGCTGTTTTTTTTCCTGGAAATCGACGTGTGTTTTAAATGTTTTGAAATCTGTTCCTAATATCAGAAAACAACAAAATTCAAACATCAAACATCAAGTACTCAATTCACAACGCACAACGCAATTATGGTAAGAGTTTTGCTCTATAGTCATAGAAGCTTCGAATACTAACTTTTTTTTCCTCCTTCATTTTTCTTGCAGACAGTTATTGGTAACGCACACGAGGATTTGATTCATGATGCAGTCTTGGATTATTATGGTAAAAGACTTGCCACTTGTTCATCTGATAAAACCATCAAGATTTTTGAAATTGAAGGTGAAGAACACAAACTGGTGGAAACTTTAAGAGGTCATGAAGGTCCGGTGTGGCAAGTTAGTTGGGCACATCCAAAATTCGGGGTTATATTAGCGTCAGCTTCATATGATGGGAAAGTCTTGATTTGGAGAGAAAAAAATGGGAAATGGTCTATAATTTCTGAGTATGCTGAGCATCAAGCTTCAATTAATAGTGTTAGTTGGGCACCACATGAATATGGGGCACAATTATTGGTTGCCTCGTCAGATGGGAAAGTTTCTGTTGTTGAATATAAAGAAGATGGTACTGCATCTTCCATTGTTATTGATCATGCACATGTAATTGGAGTTAACTCTGCCACTTGGGCACCACCAGTTGCATTGGGTAAGAGTGAAAGTGCTGTTGAGAAACAAGGGGAAAGAAGATTTGTTACTGGTGGTTCAGATAATCTAGTTAAAATTTGGAAATTTAATGCTGAACTGAACACATATGAATTAGAAACTACATTAGAAGGACACACTGATTGGGTTAGAGACGTTGCATGGTCTCCATCGGTTCTTGTGCGTTCATATATTGCCTCAGCTTCACAAGATCGTACAGTTATTATTTGGTCTCAAGAGGCAACAGGAGGTGAATGGAAGAAAACTTTATTGAAAGAAGAAAAATTCCCAGACGTTGTTTGGAGAGCAAGTTGGTCGTTATCAGGTAATGTTTTAGCTGTTTCTGGTGGTGATAATAAAGTTACATTATGGAGAGAAAATTTAGAAGGTAAATGGGAATCAGCAGGAGAAATTGATGAATAAGATCAAGATCAAATAAATATCTGTATACTAATTATTATTATAATCAAGATTTAAAATAGATTAACGGTAGCTTCAATAATTTTTTGAACATCATTTGAAGCTTCATTAGCATACTCTAAAACTTCTTTATGACTAGCCATACCAAAATCCATTGGTTTTGGATTTTCATCAAGGGCACTTGGAGGATTATCAACAACACAAGAATTAGTTATTAAACTTATAGCAAGGACTTTTAAACCAGAATGTCTTGCCACAATCACTTCAGGGACAGTACTCATCCCGACTGCATCACCACCCATTATTCTAATTGCTCTTGATTCAGCTCTACTTTCAAAAGTTGGTCCCGAAGCATAAAAATAAGTACCTTCATGAATTTTTCTTTTGATATGCAAAATTTGAGCTTGATTGAAAAACAATTTTCTTAATTCTAAGTCATAAGCATCAGATAATGGTTGAAATCTTGGACCAAACTTTTCTAAATTTTCACCTCTTAGAGGATGATACCCAGCAAAACCTGGTATATTAATATGATCATAAATGATCATTAAATCACCAGGCTTATATTCGGCGTTAATACCACCAGCAGCATTAGTTAACACAACGGTTTCAACACCTAGTTGTTTTGCCACACGAATAGGAAATGTAGTTTCTTTAAAATTGTAACCTTCATAAAAATGTAGTCTACCAACCATACAAACCACAGGGACGGAATTCTCGCCTATGAAACCAAATAGTAGTTTACCAGCGTGACCTTGAACAGTGGAAGTCTTGAAACCAGGGATTGAATGGTATGAGATTTCAAATGGAGATTTAATCAGATTGGCAATACCACCTAAACCTGATCCACAGACGATGAGGGCTTTTGGGTGGAGCAAGTTGGCAGGGATTGTTTTTTGGATGTATTCAGTTGCTGAGTCTATGAGTGAGTAGTATTGTTCACTAGTGGACATGCTTGCAGTGGTTCGTTGGTTGGGTTGTAGTCGAAGTACGTAGCTAGTTGATATTGGAATAACTTTGAAAGTGAGAGAAAAGTGTCATGTATTATGTAATCTTAGAATCTGGTTGATTTATAGTAAAATGACGATTAAACAGTCAATTCGTGTGTATAACAGTTGCGATTTAATGTGAAGTGATTGTTGAATAGTGCTTTATTATTCTGTGTTTATTTGAAGACCAAACAAGCAATTCGCAAAATTGCATAAAATAAGTTCATTTCGTGTATAATAATACCTAAAGTGTCTAGTTAAGCTTGAAACTATTGTAAATTTTTATATCACGTGATTTGACACATGATCAAAAACTACTCTTTTTAGACACATTTATAAAATTTTTATCACTTTTTACGCCTATAGGCTATAAGAAAGTTTAATAAACAGAAGGATCGAATTAACCATTGATATAAGACACTGGAGTATTACTAGTAGCTACAAACTATTGATATTCCTTTCTAGTATAGTGGTATCAAATATGTAGGTTACAGACAGTTGATCTAAGTAACTACGTTGCTATTAGCTAATCTTCTATTACAAATCACTTAATTATTAATGCTGCAGCGAAACGTAAACACAGCAACGCGTGAATTGCTGTCTAATATTTATCTTTCACACTTTCACTAGAGCTGAGTTGATTGATCTGGTGGTTTAGCTATTGGTGCACCACTAATGGACTAATAGTGCACTACAACCCACCACTAGCCTTCTGAAAACACCTGAATACACCTGGATCCTACTGCCCTATGTATTTACTTGTATTATTTTGTTTACAATCATTTGTTTACGCGTCTGACTAAAACACAAGCTGCTGGAACCACAACAACTGGCAATACTCAAGCATAATTTGCACATCCACCAACACTCTGCTACTGCCCACCACATCCACAAGCAGCCAATTCTCTCTAATTCACACCTACATAATTGAAAATTTCCCACCATTTCCTCACTGACGCGTCTCAACGCACCGACGCGTCGATCAAACAAACAACACCAAAAAAAAAAAATCCAACTCCCAAATCTTATTTAAACTTCACGCGTCGCACTTTTCTTGCTTCTTTCTTCTTTCTTCTAAAACAACACACAACACACACACACTAAACAAACAAACAGATACCCACAAAGATGTACGTGTGTAAAAGAGATGGTCGTCGTGAACCAGTCAAATTCGACAAAATTACTGCTCGTATCTCAAGATTATGTTACGGTTTAGATCCAGCTCATGTGGATGCTGTTAAAATCACCCAAAGAATCATCAGTGGTGTCTATGAAGGTGTCACAACTATTGAATTAGATAACTTAGCCGCGGAAACTTGTGCCTATATGACCACTATCCATCCAGATTATGCAACATTAGCTGCTCGTATTGCTATTTCAAATCTTCATAAACAAACAACCAAACAGTTCAGTGCTGTTGTCGAAGAGTTATACAACTATATCAACCCAAAAACTGGTTTACACTCCCCAATGTTATCAAAGGATACTTATGATATTGTTCAAGAATTTAAAGATGAATTCAACTCAGCTATTGTCTATGACAGAGATTTTAATTACAATTATTTCGGTTTCAAGACTTTAGAAAGATCTTATCTACTTAGAGTCAACGGTAAAGTCGCTGAAAGACCACAACATTTGATTATGAGAGTTGCCATCGGTATTCATGGTCGTGATTTGAAATCCGTTTTCGAAACTTATAATTTAATGTCTGAAAGATATTTCACTCATGCTTCACCAACTTTATTTAACGCGGGTACTCCTCATCCACAAATGTCATCTTGTTTCTTAGTCGCTATGAAAGAAGACTCTATTGACGGGATCTATGAAACTTTAAAACAATGTGCTTTAATTTCAAAAACTGCTGGTGGTATTGGTTTACATATTCATAATATTAGAGCCACCGGTTCTTATATTGCCGGAACAAATGGTACTTCAAATGGTATCATTCCAATGGTTCGTGTCTTCAACAACACTGCTCGTTATGTCGATCAAGGTGGTAACAAGAGACCAGGTGCTTTTGCTCTGTATATTGAACCATGGCACGCAGATATTTTTGACTTCATTGATATTAGAAAAAATCATGGTAAAGAAGAAATTAGAGCTCGTGATTTATTCCCTGCTTTATGGATCTCAGATTTGTTTATGAAAAGAGTCGAATCAAATGGTTCATGGACTTTATTCTCCCCAAATGAAGCTCCTGGTTTAAGTGATTGTTATGGTGAAGAATTTGAAAAATTATATGAACGTTATGAACAAGAAGGTCGTGGTAGAAAAACTATAAAAGCTCAAAAATTATGGTATGCTATCTTAGAAGCTCAAACTGAAACAGGTACCCCATTCATGCTATATAAAGATGCTTGTAATCAAAAGACAAATCAAAAAAATTTAGGTGTAATTAAATCATCAAATTTATGTTGTGAAATTGTGGAATATTCATCACCTGAAGAAGTTGCTGTTTGTAACTTGGCTTCAATTGCATTACCTGCATTTATTGAAAAATCAACTGATGGTAAAACTCAAACTTATAATTTCAAACGTTTACATGATATCGCGAAAGTTGTCACCAAAAATTTAAATAAAATCATTGATCGTAATTATTATCCAGTTCCAGAGGCAAGAACTTCAAACATGAGAAATAGACCAATTGCATTAGGTGTTCAAGGTTTAGCTGACGCGTTTCTGATGTTACGTTTACCATTTGAATCTCAAGAAGCTAAAGAATTAAACATTCAAATGTTTGAAACTATTTATCATGCCGCATTAGAAGCTTCGGTGGAATTAGCCGTTGAAGATGGTCCATATGAAACTTTCCAAGGTTCTCCTGCTTCTCAAGGTTTATTACAATTTGATTTATGGAATAGAAAACCAACTGATTTATGGGAATGGGATTCATTAAAGGAAAAAATTGTTAAACATGGCTTAAGAAACTCTTTATTAGTTGCACCAATGCCAACTGCTTCAACTTCTCAAATTTTGGGTTATAACGAGTGTTTTGAACCTTACACTTCAAACATCTATTCAAGACGTGTTTTAGCTGGTGAATTCCAAATTGTTAATCCATATCTATTACGTGATTTAGTTGATTTAGGAGTTTGGGATGATGCAATGAAATCTCATATTATTGCAGATAATGGATCAATTCAAAATTTACCAAACTTACCAAAAGAATTAAAAGATTTATATAAAACAGTTTGGGAAATTTCACAAAAGACTATTATTGATATGGCTGCTGATAGAGCTGCTTTCATTGATCAATCTCAATCTTTAAATATTCATATTAAAGCTCCAACTATGGGTAAATTAACAAGTATGCATTTCTATGGTTGGAAAAAAGGTTTAAAAACTGGTATGTATTATTTGAGAACTCAAGCTGCATCAGCTGCTATTCAATTCACTATTGATTCAGAAGTTGCTAAAAGTGCTTCTGCTAAAACCGTTGATTTATCAAATTTACAAAGACCAACTTATATCCCACCAAATGTTAATAATAATTCAATTGAATCTGATGTTAGTAGATCTGGTTCTGAATCTCCAAGAGAAATTGATACTGCCACTACAAGTGTTGCTTCATTATCATTGGAAGATGCAAATAAACCATTACCAGTCCCAGCTTCTGCTGCTGCTGAACCAACTCCAGAACCAGTTGCAGAATCTACACCAGCTCCATCTTCTGGTGAACAAACTGAGAAAAGTGAAGAGACTGAAGCTGATATTTTCAGTTCTAAAGTGATTGCTTGTGCAATTAATAACCCAGAAGCTTGTGAAATGTGCTCTGGTTGAACTGTTCAATTTTTGTGAGTTTAATTTTGATATTTTGGGTTCTTTTTTTTTCTACGTGTGTCTGTGTCTTTTTTGTCGACCTTTAAGCTAGTTTGAATTACTGGCTTTGAATAGTTAATGTTTCTTGATTTTTTTATATCAAATTGTAGCTCAATTCTCGATTTCTTTCTTCACGAACTGCAAAAATGTCTGATAAAATGTGCTGTTACTGAAAATCAAAATAAAATTTCACTCCAAAATAAAATTAATCAAAACACAACAAAATGAAACTCAACGACCCAGAATCCCTCCCGTCTTCATCAAAAACTTTATACGAAGACGACTCACTCCTTGAAGATGCAATCGAACTAGACGACCTAATAACAAAATCAAGATCAAAATCAATCAAACTAGTTTCTAATACCAATGATGATGATGCTGATTTCGAAATTGATGCCTATATCCCACATCCAAACAAGTTCATAAATTTCTTCAAAAGACTATGGTATGGTCCAGATGAACCAAGAGATGACCCACCACGCATCAGTCCAGCTTCCAAATTGTACCCTTTTGAAAACTTTCCTCAATTTTTCAATAAAAATTATCCATATAAATTACGTGTTTTACTTTACTTGATATACATGACTTTTTGGGCATTACTTATATCAGGGATCCTTTACCCACATTTATTTATTGGTGCACAAGAGAAACACCCAACCGGAACGAAAATTGTGTCATTATCTTGTTCAGATCAATATATTTGGAAAGGTAAAAATGGAAGATGTGGTTTAAATGCTGAATTATGTGAACCTTTCCAGGAAAATGAGGTGATTGTTCAATGTCCCGCGTTATGTGACCGTGGTGGGTGGACTTACTCTTCAATTCCTGTGGGTGATGAGTTGGTGAAGTATAGAGGTTATTCCATCGGTGGAGGGAAATTGACAGAGGGAGGTGCTGAAGAGGAGTTGACTTATCCATATAGAGCGGATTCTTTTGTTTGTGGGTCCGGTGTGCATGCTGGTTTACTGTCGCCCTTTTTTGGTGGATGTTTAAGAGTCAAATTTAATGGCACTCAGTTTAAATTTGAAGCAAAAGATGGGTTTTATGGTACTGATAGATCAATTGAGTTTGATAGTTTTTTCCCAAGTTCTTTCATTTTCAAAAAGCTAGGTGATGTGTCATACTGTATGGATCCAAGGCTAATTGTGTTTGGATTAAATATTTTATTAGGAATTCCAATAGTGTACCTTGCTAATGGATTATTAACATTCTGGACAATAAATCTGGTTGGATACCTAACAATTGTACTAGCATTGGACCCACCAATCACCACTGATGCAAGAGACTCGGAATCTGTGGCGATGTTATTTTCAATTGGTTTCCAAAGAGCATTACCCTTATGTTTTGTTTTATATACCTTGTGGAAATGTGCTGCAAAGAGAACATTTAGTGAACCAAACTGTGTTGTGGCAAAACTATTTTTGTGGTATCCTTTGTTTTGGCTTGGTGTTGCAAATAATATCACATTTGATAGGTTGCCTGTTGATAGATTAACACCAAAAGATTTAAAAGAACAACCTGGTGGAGTCACTGCTGTTTTGTCAATTTTCACTACGATTGTAACTTGTGCAATCATTCAAGCTTATAAACTATGGAAATCTGGTCGTTTTAAGAAATACTTCAAGATTTATATTACATTTATTTTGAGTTTAGTGACATTAGCTTTATTACCAGGATTATCTTTAAGAATTCATCATTATATTTTAGCAATTTTATTAATTCCAGGTACAGCAACAAGAGGTTTCACTGCGTATTTATTTCAAGGTATATTATTTGGATTAATGCTATCAGGTATAGCTAAATGGGATTTTGCATCAATTATGGAAACAAGTGTTTCATTATTAAGAGATGATCCAGGAAAATCATTATCACCTCCAATTTTTAATTTTAGCAATTTCAATGAAAATAGTGGTAATGTTAGTTGGATTGATAAAGATTCGGAAAGTAATAATACAGTAAACAAAATTTTGGAATCTGGATTGATTGGTTACTCATTATTGATTAATGATATTGAAAGATATGTTGGTAATGAAACAAGTATCAATTTCGAACAATTAATTAATCATAACAAACCACTAAAGAAAATGATTGATGATGCGTTGGTTTTCAATGATGGTGATGATATAACTTTGTATTTACGTGTTGGTAGAGCACCATCTGATTGGAAAATAAAAGAAAGAGGTGATTATACAAGAGCCGGGAAACTGAAATGGCCAAGTGGTGAATGGACTGAACCTGTAGAAGGTTTAACTAGGTGATAGTATTAAGTGAAATCTATTATGTTTTCTCAACCAAGTGGTGACTTTAATGTGAATTTGTTCAATTAATGTTTATGCTTTGAAGTTTGAAGGTATTTCTAAAAGAAAACCTGTCAAAAAATGTGTCAAAAAATATCTACATTTGAAATTTAGGAAAAATTGATAAAACTTGTATAAGTACTTCTTGAATTGAAAGGTCAATATCAAATCAACCATTTTGGTGTTAAAACAAAGTTATGAACAATAGAGATAATTAAAAAACATAAAACAGAAAAATGAAATAAATTTCAAGCATCAGTAAGTACCCAGTCCTTAATGCAGTTCACTTATATTCTATAAATTTAAATCTTGATTCAATAAATTCATTAGGATGATCTTTTTTAATTTCATCTGGGAAAGTTTCAGCAACATCATCTCTTTGAATAAACTCCTCGTACCACCCACTGGAAGTCCACCATTTCTTGATTGGAGCACCATCGTACGGGAAAAAATAACATAAAACAAGATAACTTAAAAATGCAGAAAAATAACCAGTGAAGAATGACAAATTGTAAACATAAGTTGCACCAATTGGCACCTTATCACCCACAGCACCGGCAAAACCTGTAACGTTCATTGCCATACCACAAATATAAGCAACAAAAGCTCTCCAATTACAACCAATCTTGTTGAAAGAGTAACTATAATTTGGATTATTTGAATACAAATGGAAAACGTTGATATAACCCTTTCTAACAGCACAATAATCAGCACAAACAACTCCGGCGATTGATGAAAGGAACACAGCATAAGCACCTAAATAAGTAGAGAAATTATTACTTGTTGTGAAAAACTTCCATGGACAGATACAAAATGCTAATAATCCACATAAAAATGAACCTCTTCTAATATTCATATATCTTGGTAATAACGCAGTGACATCGGTACCAAATGCAATTGAATTTGCAGAGATATTAGTACCAACTTGTGCTATAGCAAATGCAAATGCAATTAAAAAGACACCACCTCTATCACCTCTAGTATTTTGATTCAAGATATTTTCTAAAATAGTTAATGGAGACCACATAGCTTCACCAAACAAAACTTCAGCTGCAGAGGCAGTTAGTGTTCCAATTAATGCATTAATGGCAAATGTAAAAGGGATAGCAAAAGCTTGGGTCCACGAGGAATCACTTGGTTTAGTAGCTAATCTGGAAAAATCTGGAGAATTAATGATTAAAGTTGCAAACCCACCAATACAATTCATCACTGCGTTGACAAAAGCCCAACCATGATCATGACTTGATAACTCAGTTTTCTTATGAATAGCTGGACCTGCACCTTTTGCCTTCACAA